>PITA01001831.1:5161-180210 GCA_004023965.1 Spilogale gracilis
GTTCTGAGAAGGGAAGTGACATGATCTGTATTTTTAAAAAGTAGTACTAGCTGCTGCTTAGGAGACTAGTACAGTAGGCTAGGCAACAAATGATGGAACTGAACAAGGGTTTCAGAGAGATGGGTAAATGTCGCTGATTAAGGATATATTTTGAATGTTGACACCCTAGGGAATCTGAGTGGGACAGTAAATGAGTGAATAGTAATTTAAAAAAATCTTGTATTTGTATAGTTATTCAGTTATCAAAGTAGACTTACATACATTGTCATTTCATAGTAGCGAGGCAGGGGAAGATCACACCAGGTCAAGATCTGAGTTCTGTCCCGTGCCAGTGTTAAGACCCTAGGAATGTCATCTGAATGGGTTTCTAGACTATAAAAGGTAGCCTACTTCACAAGATCAAGATCTACAAGTATTAAATGGCGTAAGACTTTTGTAAAGGTGGGGGCATATGACTGGCTCAGTCGTGGAGTACGTGACTCTTGATTTTGGAGTTGTGGATTCAAGCCCCACGTTGGGTGTAGATATTACTTAAAAATAAAATCTTAAGGGCTCCTGGGTGGCTCAGTGGGTTAAAGCCTCTGCCTTCCGCTCAGGTCATGATCTCAGGGTCCTGGGATCAAGGCCGGAGTCCGGCTCTCTGCTCCGCACTCTCACTCTGTCAAATAAATAAATAAAATCTTAAAAAAATTTTTTTTGCAAATGTAAATAATGACCAGCTGGAGGTAAACAGCATCCTACTAATAACTGACCAATGAAAGAGGCATGTTTGTACAATTCAGGACCATACAGCTACCTAACCTGCATTACCTAACCACCACCACCACCATATTCCATAAATCTTATATTGCAGATGACCAAAAAAGAGGCAATTTTTAAAAAAATTCTAATTAAAAAACAAACATTTTCAGGTGCCTGGGTTGCTCAGTCAGTTGAGTTTTTGCTCAGGTCATGATCTTATGAGTCTTGGGACTCAGTTCAGCCTGAGACTCCATACTCGACAAGGAAACTGCCTGAGAGTCTCTCCCTCCCCCCCCCCACTCAATCTGCACACATTCTCTCAAATAAATAAATCTTAAAAAAATTTTTTTTCGCTGATTATGGGAAAACATACATAATACAAGAATAGTGGCCCCTGGGTGGCTCAGTGGTTAAGTGTCTGCCTTCAGCTCCAGTCATGATCCCAGAGTCCTGGGATCAAGACCCACATTGGGCTTCCTGCTCATCAGGAAGCCTGCTTCTCCCTCTCTCATTCCCCCTACTTGTGTTCCCTCTCTGTTTCTCACTGTCAAATGTATAAATAAAATCTTAAAAAAAAAAAAGCACTAAAAACCCATTACAGTCTTGCAATTTCCTAGGGATTGGAGAAGACAGTTCTTTTGAGTTAAGCTATTAAAGTAAACCCACGGGCGCCTGGGTGGCTCAGTGGGTTAAAGCCTCTGCCTTCAGCTCAGGTCAGGATCTCAGGGTCCTGGGATAGAGGCCCACATCGGGCTCTCTGCTCAGCAGGGAGCCGGCTTCCTCCTCTCTCTCTGCCTGCCTCTCTGCCTACTTGTGATCTCTCTGTGTCAAATAAATAAATAAAATCTTTTTTAAAATAAATAAATAAATAAAAAAATAAAGTAAACCCACCTAACTTTTCCAAGATAAAACTCAAATGAAGTCACCTTTTTATTAAAGAGGTGCTATCAACATGATACTGTAAAATTAAGACCATATTTATGAATTACAACTGTCTTGGTTAAAATAGTAAAATGATAATACCTAGTGTAAATGAAATTGTGACTAAACAACTGAATTACAAGGACTTCAAGTCACTGCCATAAATCATTTCTATAACTTTATTAAACAAGGTTTCACAGAATTTATTTTTCCATCCCAGGCTTTCATATTACTGCAGATTATGTCCAGAATCAAGCAAAACTGGAAAAAATGTTAACTCTTTTAGTTCATTATATACTTAAGAGAATTATTAAGAATATCAATTTGTATTATGTAGTCAATAAATAACATGAATACAGAAAACAAAAATTTGAAGACACCTGGTGTACATCTAGATCCCCTCTCTCTCATTTTCAACTGAGGCTTCAATACACATGACTGGGGTCATGTGAGGAAAACCACATTTTAAGGACCATCCAACGCATACAGCAATTTAACTGCCTTGGACAAAGTATGAGACAAATCCATAATACAACAAATTTTGCAGTATAAAAGTTCACATTAGACTGCAACACACAATGATAATCTATGCTACTTCTCTCATTTCTAAGAATTTCGACCTTATAAAAACTCTCATTTGTCCAAATCAAACAACTCTAGGTCAGAGACAGCTTGCCATCTCAGATATATTTAAGTTGCAGGAAGCCTGGCACAATACATTACATTAAAAGACCTTGGATTTAGTATGCATCTTCCCCCAAACTTTAGAAAAAGCTAGATCAAATATACGTTCACCAGGTTTTATCAAGGAAATGATGCTGCAATTCAGTCATTTTAACTCGCATTTTAAGCAACACATTGGTTCAACAAAAATTTTCATTAAAAATGACAAGAAATTTCAAGGTTCTGTTTTTATATATTGCAAGAAATACCGCACCTCTGAGGACCTGATATTATATAAAGAATTCACAAAACCAGTACGTCCATTTTTCATAGTTCCACAAGTATTCGTCAAAGTATAGTATTTATAAGGAGCCGAGGAACAGTTTAAACATTATAATGCATAAAATCGAGAGGCAAAGGATTTCACCAAGTCCCCCATACATGCTCTGCCGCCCCCCCCTTGTTGTGTTAAACTATTTCCTCTGAGCAGAAACCGCTCTCAAAGAGTTTGCCAACCAGAGTAAAATCACTTCACAAAGATAACAAGCGGAAACGTATTTAAAAGAGAGAAGATCACGAAAGTGAGGGCAGCGGGGCGCGCAGCCCCACGTCCCCGGACCCCTGCAGCCCGAGGCAAACCATGTGCCCACAGCGGCAGGACGCGCGGCCTCCCGGAGCCGCCTCCTGGGGCACAGGGCCCCGCCTGGCCTCACTCTCCTGGTTCATTCATTCTGAACCCGGGGCTTCCGCACCCCTGCGCTCCCGCCAGGCCCAAGAAAAGGCTCCAGGGCCAAGGGCCTGTGCCGGTCCACAACTACCGCCCGAGTCCGGGCCCCGCCGCGATTCGCGCGCGCCCGCGGCCTCCTCCCGGGTGGTCTGAGAGGCCGCGGAGGCCCGCGACGGCCCGCATCCAAGACTAGAACCCCGCAACCCCGCGGCCCCACCCTCCGCCAGTATGCAGGCCAAGACTTCCCCGCCCGCGGGGCGCCCACCGGGAAGCCCCGGGTCCCTGCCGCCCGGCGGCCCCACCGCGGCCGGAAGTCTCTCTGGAGCCCCCTCCCCAGCTCCGGACTTCCCTCGACGCTGCGGCCAGACCCTCTCGGCGCTGGCCTAGGGCCTCCCAACGTGGGCCCCGGGCCCGAGGAAGCAAGGAGCCGCGCCTCCCGGTACGCCGAACGGCCAAGAGCAGAGCGCAGGGCCGGGAGTTGGCCTGGGCGGTTACCTTGATAATCCTGCGGGGCAGCCCGGCCATCTTGTCAGATCCCGAGTTCGGCCTCTGGTCTCGACTCTGGCTCCGCTCGCCTCACGCACGAGTGGAAGTCCAGGGCTCCACTTCCGGGGGACGTTGCCGCGCCCGCTGCCGCCGCCGCTGCCGCCGCCGCCGCCGAGGCCCCTCGGGAAATGTAGTCCCTGCTCGTGCGCGGGCGAGCTTCCCTAGGACCTGGCCCCCTCCCCCGCGTTCCCCACCCCAGCCCCGGCCTGGGGGTGGCGGAAGTGACGAGCCCTGGCTGGGCAGGGACTTGGGGGAGGAGGCGCGACGCGGCGCGGAGCTTCGGCGCTCGTGGCCGAGCCCGCCGCGCGACGGTGGGATTTCGCGGCCTGCGCCCCGCAGGCCTCTTACTGCGGCCACGCCTGCGCCAGTGGGCGACGTAACAGAGGCCCAGCGGCGGGCGCAGCCCATTCATTCATCGGTTCGTTTGTTCGTTCATTCAACGTCTCTGCGTAGCGCGCGGCCGCAGCCGGGAACGTCTCGGGTTAAGAGGAGCCGCGGGCTGCTTCCTCAAAGGGAGGTGAAAAACTGAAACTCAGCAGCCATACTCCTAAAGGCGGGTCTCGGATGTTATCCAGGGAAACCCTAGTCATAGAGTTTTTATTTTTAAGTTTTGATTTCTAAATTTCATGTAAATCGGGCCCCTTTAAGCCCAGGGAAGGCTGAAAGAAAGGGCCTGGAGAGACTTGGGAGGGGGGGCAAGGAATTGGCTTCTGAACGCAGAGTTGCTAGCGTGAGGAATGACGGAAGACAGAATTAGAGAGCCCGGAGTAATCCCTGAGACAGGGACTACCCATGGAGCGCAGGACCCTGAAAGAAGATTAGAGTGGCGGTGCCTGAGAATGGGATTGTTAAAGAAGCATTGTGTGACATGTGAAGACTGCTTGCTTGCTCTCGGATAGGATTTCGCAGGCATTATTTGATTTCACTGCAGTCTTAAGAAGGTGTCTCTACAAATGTGGCTCAGAAATGTCAACTAACTTTTTCCAAGATTATGCAGGAGAAAATGGAGATGTTTTGACCCTGAGCAGGTCTCCAAAAATATGAACCCCTTAACTGCTTAACCACAGTGTTTCCTAGCACAGCACAGATAATAGATGGTGAGTAAGGATGTACCAGGAGCTATGCTGGTAGGTGAGAATACAAAGACAACCCTGACTGCCTTCCAGCCCAATGGAGAAGAGAGACAAGTAATTAATTACAACCCAGTGTGTTAAGGGCTGTAGTAGACGTTCCTCCAAGGCGCTATTTGGGTCCAGAGAGATATTAATTGATTGAGAAGTCAGAGAAGGCTTTCCCAAAGGAGAAGAGTTGCCCTTAAGGATGAATAAGAGTCTAACTGACCTAGTAGGGAATAGCTTGTCAGGCATAGGAAATAGCCTATAAAATAGCATTGGACTACAAAAAAAAAAAAAAAAAATTCTGTGTGTGTGTATGTATATACATATATATGGTGTCTGTATACATATGTATGTGTCCATATGAATGTATGTATATTGTGTCTATAAATATATATACATTGCATTAAAGAAATGGAGACTATGTGGGGCGCCTGGGTGGCTCAGTTGGTTAAGCGACTGCCTTCGGCTCAGGTCTTGATCCCGGAGACAGGGATCGAGTCCCACATCTAGCTCCCTGCTCGGCAGGAAGCCTGCTTCTCCTTCTCATTCCCCCTGCTTGTGTTCCCTCTCTGGCTGTGTTTCTCTCTGTTAAATAAATAAAATCTTTAAAAAAAAAGAAAAGAAAAGAAATGGAGACTATGAATGCAAGAAACCTAGTAAAATTAATAGAATTATGTGCTGGACGCAATGCTAAATGATTACATGGATCGTCTCATCTAACTATAAAGCTCATGAGGTAGGTTCTCTTATTATCAGTGCCTTTGAGATGAGAAACCAAGCCTCAAGAGGTAATAATGAGAACCTCACATAACCAGAAGTCTGAAATAAGTGGTTCTGTGATTAGAAGATTCTGGAAGAATGAGTGACTATGGACAAGGATACTTTCAGAATATTTTAGAAAGGGCTCAGGAGAATTCACCTTAAGAAGAAAGGCAGAGTAACTATTGGGTTAGAAGTGTGCTGTTGCACTTAATCTTTGGTTGCCTAACAAATCAGCTCATACTGTTTAAAGCAACAACACTCATTTACTTAGCTCTTAAATCTTACTTTGGGCAGGGTTTAGCAGGGAAGGCACATCTTTGCTCCATGCTGTGCTATGTCAGTCTCGGCAGCCTGACTGGGCCCAGATCCACTTCCAAGATGGCTCACATAGCTGGCAAGTTGGTGCTGGCTATTAGTTTCTCTCCTGGTAGGCCTCTCTCTGGGGTAACTTTGGCTTTCTCACTCCCTGATGGCTGGATTCCAAGAGTGAGTGAGTGAGCTAGCTAGCAAAAACAGCAGCTGAATGGTCTTTGACCTAGCCTTGGAAGTCACGTAGCATCACTCCCACAATAACCTAATGGTTGACTAATCACAAAAGCCCACCCAGCTTCATAGGTATGGGGCATGGAATCCACCTCTCGAAAGGGGAGTAGAGAGATTCTAGAAACTAGCATCATATGTGTGTTCGAAGATAAAGTTGTGGCCAACTTTGGAAAATAAACTGTCACAGGTATGACATTTGTTACTGTGCTTACAGCCAACTAGCTTAGTATCACCTGCCTGTGACTCTTAAGTGCTGGTTAAAATAAACATGCCTGGCTGGAGTCCTTCTCTCATAGATTCTTATTCTCTAAGCACCAAGGCCTGGGAGTCTACATTTAAATACCATGAGTAGGGGCACCTGGCTGGCTCAGTTGGCTAAGCGACTGCCTTCGGCTCAGGTCCCACATCAGGCTCCCTGCTCGGCGGGAAGCCTGCTTCTCCCTCACTCCCCCTGCTTGTGTTCCCTCTCTTGCTATGTTTCTCTCTGTCAAATAAAATCTGTTTTAAAAATTAATTAAAAAGTAAAAGAAAAAATGCCTGCTGCCTCATATTCAAGACGTCAACATAAGTAAGTGAGCACTTGTAAACTGTTAACCAGCACAATGCTAGCCTGTAAGAAGGGGCTGAGCAGAATCATCCAGGCTCATAAGAACACTATGTCACAGTGGAAGGCATCAGGAAATATGAGAGCCAAGAGAATCAGAGTAATAAGGTTTACCATTGTTTAATGCTTTATGCTTTACAAAACATTTTTGAATGTCCTCTCACCCACGGAGAGCATGCACCACTGGAAGCAATCTGTAGAACCCATCGTTGATTCCACTGTGTCTCTATTAAGGTAGATGGAGGGAGTACACCCTTCTCTGGGCCATTTCCCAGTGGCAACAGGATTCCCGGGGATGGTGACTCACGACCTTTGGCCGGAAGCCTGGCTGGAACAGGAACTCTGAAAGCAAGGTTCTTTTCCCTGCAAGTGTGTGCCACCCTTCCAAGTTCCCAAAGAACTGTTTGCATGCCATGACCTTGGGCTTCAGTTACTGCATAACTGGGCCTGTGATTGCATACTCAGCCTACCAGCTAAACTGTCCCTCCCTTTCTCTCCACCTGGTATGCCTTCACCTCTCTTCTTCTCTAGCCAGCACCTGTCTCTTTCAGTCTTACTGGCTTCTCATATGCTTCTTAGTTGTGTCACTTGCTGTCTGCAGAAACTGCCCACCTGGTCCCAGGATAATTAGAAAAGTTTTGAAAACTGCTTTGCTTTTGATAACAATGACTTGGGATCCAATAAACTCTGGAGCAGAGGTTTCCAAACTTTGGAGGGTTAAAAACCTCGGGGGCTGGCTAAACATACAGGTGCAGGGGCCCGACCCAGGGTCTTCTAAGTGCAAGTCACCGGTCCCATGCATCTGTGTTTTTGTTTTGTTTTGTTTTTAAAGATATTATTTGACAGAGAGAAACACAAGCAGAGAGGGAACACAAGCAGGGGGAGTGAGAGAGGGAGAAGCAGGCTTCCCGCTGAGCGGGGAGCCCAATGTGGGGCTCGATCCCAGGTTTCCAGGATCATGACCTGAGCCGAAGGCAGTTGCTTAACCAACTGAGCCACCCAGGTGCCCCCCATGCATCTGTGTTTTTAACACACTCCCAGGCACTACTGAAGGGCCCAAAGTTTGAGAGTCACTGTCCCACATTATCTGATGTGCTCAAGAAAACAAAACAGTTACAACAGCAACCTTGACTTATGCTGTTCTTGTTCCTGTTTTACTAGATCCTTTTTGACACCACACTTTCCTCTTGCTTGTTCTGATTTTCTTGGTTCGGGTATTAGATATTTCAGACTGATTGTGTTTAAGTTGGCCCAAGTGTTCAGTATTCTAAACTGTTCGGTTGTGAGGAGGCCAAGAAATAAACCCACTTTTCCCTCCTGAAACTACTACTTCTATCCTTGTTCTCATTAGTATTTGGGGGATGATTTTCAAGGAAGAGGGCAAAAACATCTTTATAATGAAATGAGTATTTTTGTATCTTTGTGGCAACTTTCCTACAAAAGATTATTCACAGATTAGTTTTTAATACTGAAGTAACAATAAAGTCTACTTTTACTTTAAGCTTTAAAGTTCAACTGCAAATCTTATTATTCTATTGTAAAACTAGCAAAAAAAATTTTAAAAATTAGGAGCACAGAGGGGCCTGGGTGGCTCAGTCAGTTAAATGTCTGACTCGATCTCAGCTCAGGTCTTGATGTCAGGTTGTGAATTCAAGTACCATATTGGGCTCCATGCTAGATTTGGAACCTACTTAAAAAAAGTAATTAGGGGGCGCCTGGGTGGATCAGTTGTTGAGTGTCTGCCTTTGGCTCATGTCAGGATCCCAGGGTCCTGGGATCAAGGGCCACATCAGACTCCCTGCTCAGCGGAAGGCCTGCTTCTCCCTCTCCCACTCTCCTCGCTGTGTTGTCTCTCTTGTTATCTCTCTCTCTCTGAAATGAATAAATAAAACCTTAAAAAAAAAAAAAAACTAGGATCACAAAGCTCATCTAACAGACCACAAACCAAATCTGATAGTACAAATTATCTTCTATCTCCTAAATAGTTCAATATAAACATGGCATACATGTGTCTGTAAATGTGTTATATTTTCAAATCTAACTGGAAACTACTACTAATAAGTGGGTTTGATTTACTTCATCATTTCTATGCTTAATTCTAAATCTTTGAGGAACTAAAGTCATATCCAGGGGAACAATTTAAGGAACCTCCAAGTAATCTGAGATTACCTACACAAGCAATTAGGGGGTGCCTTCTAGATTGGTTGTGAGGGTAAAGTCTGGAAGGACAGACTTCCAGGATCATCTGAATGACCTGGAGGAAGAAACAAAGACCATTTTTATGGCTGTGGTGCCAATAGGAATTCCAAGCCCATGCCCACCAAATAGGGTTGTCTCACTGCCCCTGTCACTTGAACTCGGGTTACATAATTACTTAATTCTTAGTATGATTGGAGCCCCTAATCTCTTAGCGAGATTGTTTCACTATTTGATTTGCCAGCATATTCAATAAAGCTACTTCTTGCTTGAAACTATTCAGAATTCTTTATACATTCTGTCAATATGGGAGAGTCATATTGCTTATACATAAGTGACATCCAACTGGATTTTGCACCAATCTCCGGCTTCACGGTTACAAACCTAGTGGCATGCTAATAACACTTATTCCCATATGGTGCCAGTTGTTTCCCTTTTGCTCCTCCAGATCCACTCTTTACTTTGTTTGCCCAGGAAGCTAATCTGAATGTACTACCCTGTGTGGAGGGGGTTCCTTGCCCTCTGGTTTGGGGAAGGATCGGGAGGTCAGAGTAATTACTAACCTGGGTTAGTCCTGGTGAGGTCACCTTAGGTCGGCTATGCCCTTCGACAAAAGATTACTGCTCCTCTCAGGCTAGCCAGTTATAGGATTCTCTCTTTCTGGGATCCAGTAAGTAACTGCTCGTTCTCTTTGTCCCTTCTGGTTTGGAAGGAATAGCCAGTGCTACTAAGCCTGGGTTATACTACTGCTACTGCATGTAATTCCACTCACAGTTCTGTAGAGAATCTCTCTGTCAGTAAACTCTTCTGGAATTTTACCAGTTTGAGTATGTCGTCTGTCTTCTGCTGTAACCCTAAGTGGTATACTAACTTAAAGCTAGAAATTATTATTGTCCATTTTAGACTAACTCTATTTTTCATGTTTAATTCCATTCCTTAGATGATTTCTGACAGTCAAAAGGGAAGGATTATATTTTAGTGCCTAAGAAATAAGTAATCTCCTTGGGCAAGATATTCATAAAAATGTATTATACAAATATTTACCAAGCACCTACAAGGTATAGTTATGGCTACCATTGATTGAGTGCTTATTACATTCGCTAAGCATTTTACTTACCTTCTTTTATTTAATCCACTCAACAATTCCATAAAGTAGGGAAGATCATTCTCATACTTCTTTTATAAAAAATAAACTAAGGCGCCTGGGTGGCTCAGTGGGTTAAAGCCTCTGCCTTCAGCTCAGGTCATGATCTCAGGGTCCTGGGATCGAGTCAGGCTCTCTACTTGGCAGGGAGCCTGTTTCTTCCTCTCTCTCTGCCTGCCTCTCTGCCTGCTTGTGATTTCTCTCTGTCAAATAAATAAATAAAATCTTTTTTTTTATTGTTACTTAAATTTTTTTTTCCAGTGTTCCAAGATTCATTCCCCATTCCCCACACCCAGTGCTTCACGCTTTAGGTGTCCCCAGTACCCACCACCAGGCTCTCCCATCCCTCCACCCCCCTCCCTCCAAGTCCCTCAGTTTGTTTCTGTGTCCAAAGTCTCTGTTGTTTCGTTTCTCTCCCTGGATTACCCTAATTCCCATTTACTTTCCTTCTCCCACTGTCCCCAGGTTACCCCTCATGCACCGCAAGTCAGTGAAACCATGTGATACTTGACTTTCTCTTCTTGGCTTATTCCACTCAGCATAATCTCTTCCAGTCCAGTACATGTTGCTACAAAAGTTGGATATTCATCCTTTCTGATGGAGGCATAGTATTCCATTGTATATATGGACCACATTTTCTTTATCCATACATCTGTTGATGGGCACCTTGGGTCTTTCCACAGTTTGGCGATTGTGGCCATTGCTGCGATGAACATTGGGGTACATATGGCCCTTCTTTTCACTACATCTGTATCTTTGGGCTAAATGCCCAGTAGTGCAATTGCAGAGTCATAGGGTAGCTCTATTTTTAATTTTTTAAGGAATCTCCACACTCTTTTCCAAAGCGGCTGCACCAGTTTACATTCCCACCAACAGTGTAAGAGGGTTCTCCTTTCTCCGCAGCCTCTCCAACATTTGTTGTTTCCTGTCTTGTTAATTTTGGCCATTCTGACTGGTGTAAGGTGGTATGTCAGTGTGGTTTTGATTTGAATTTCCCTGATAGCTAGTGACGCTGAACATTTTTTCATGTGTCTGTTAGCCGTTTGTATATCTTCTATCGAGAAGTGCCTCTTCATGTCTCTTGCCCATTTTTTGATGTGTTGATCTTCTTTCTGGGTGTTGAGTTTGAGTAGTTCTTTATGGATCTTGGATATCAGCTCTTTGTCTGTAGTGTCATTTGCAAATATCTTCTCCCATTCTGTGGGTTGCCTCGTTGTTTTGTTGACTGTTTCCTTTGCTGTACAGACGCTTTTTATTTTGACGAAGTCCCAGAAGTTCATTTTCGCCTTTGTCTCCTTTGCCTTTGGAGACGTGTATAAATAAATAAAATCTTTAAAAAAAAAGAAAAGAAAAGAAAAAGAGAACATATGAGCCTGAGGGTTTCTTTTAAAAAAATAAAAATAAAAAAAATAAACTAAGACTCAAAAATATTAAGAAAACACATTTTCCCAAATAACAGAGTTAGGAAATAAGGGAATTGAGATTCAAATTTAGGCAGAGAAGGGCATCTGGATGGCACAGTCAGTTAAACTTAACTCTGCCTTCAGCTCAGATCATGATCCCAGGATTCCGCATCAAGCTCCTTGCTCAACAGGAAGCCTGCTTCCCCCTCTGCCTGCAGCTCCCCCTGCCCATGCTCACTCTTTCGCTGACAAATGAATAAATAAAATCTTTCCAAAAAACGCTGACATTATTTAAGCTATTCATAGGAAAGATGTTCATGATGTAGAGTTATTCATCTATTATACATATACATAGGTTTAAAAAGAAAATATATATGTGCAAGTATATGTCGATTTATTTATATAATATTTTATAGAAATAAAATATATATTATACATTTATATTATATTTATTTATATGATATTTATATTATATATTTATGCATTATATATTTAAAAGAAAACCTAAATATGTGTTTGTGTGAAAGAGAGGGAGATTGAAGGAGAACCAGGCTGTCTGGTTCATATCTCAGCTCCACCATTTACTGGCATAGAATTTTTTTTTCTTAAGATTTTCTTTATTTGACAGAGACAGACACAGCCAGAGAGGGAACACAAGCAAGGGGAGTGGGGGAGGGAGAAGCAGGCTTCCCGCCGAGCAGGGAGCCTGATGTGGGACTCGAGCCTGGGTTTCCAGGATTATGACCTGAGCCGAAGGCAGTCGCTTAACCAACTGAGCCACCCAGGCGCCCCTGTATTAGTATTTTTTAATAAACAATTTCTATTAGGAAATGAGCATTGCACAGGTTAAGCTCAGGGGTGCTGTAATCAGTAGTTTCCAGGCTCAAGTCACAGATCTACCATGCATACCTTGCATGACTTTGAACAAGTTATTTCCCTTCTCTGTGCTTCTGGAACTTCATTTGTATAATGACAGTCACAATAATTATACTCACTTCCTAAGACTTTCAGAAGGGACAGAAAAAAACATGTAAAGTGTTTGAAGATTAATGTCTGACACATAATAAGTACTCAAAACTGTAGTCAATTTTATGTAATAAAGAAATAAATCAAAGTTTTTAGAAAGATTAGCCCTCATGGCTTGGCAGTTAATGTTCTGGAGTCTTTGATCTCTGATTTATATAAAAAGTGACTTTATTCTGTGCAGTTAGGGAAGACAAAAGGCAATTCCCTTTTCAGCTGAAGCCATTTGAAGCCAACTCCAAAGTTTCACAATTTTGTCTGTTTCATCACTTTACTAGCATGAATTTAAACTGCTTTTATGTAGGCCAATGTAAGTTATCACTGGTGTTTCCAGTTTGTATTTTGGGGAATTATAGTTTTAAATTCAAGGGCATCAAGCTAGTTTACAATATGCCTCTCTTAGCTACTCTCACACCATGGTCTCTTGGTTTTCAAACTGCCACTCTCCTTACCACCTCCAAGAGGTCCTTGCTGGGTGTCCTACTCCACGTGACCGCTAAATATTGGAATTCTCTGGGCCCACATTCTCGGGCTTTTTCCCTTTTCTTTTCTTTTCTTTTCTTTTCTTTTTTTTTTTTTTTTTAAGATTTTATTTATTTGACAGAGAGAAACACAGCCAGAGAGGGAACACAAGCAGCGGGAGCGAGAGAGGGAGAAGCAGGCTTCCCGCTGAGCAGGAAGCCCGATGTGGGACTCGATCCCTGTCTCCGGGATCAAGACCTGAGCCTAAGGCAGTCGCTTAACCAACTGAGCCACCCAGGTGCCCCCCTTTTCTTTTTTTCTACAGTCTCTCCCCATATGCATTCAACCTTCCCCTAGCTTCAAATCTGCATCTAGCTTAAACTCTATTCTTCATACACACCTGTCCAACCACCTGGCCCCTTTTATATTTCTGTTATCTCTTTTTTCATGTCTCAGAGTTATCTCAAACTTAGCAATGCCCAAATGGAATTATTCATTTCTACCCTCATTGGATCCCTCAGCCTGTTACTTTTCCAGTCTTCCTTATCTCCTGAACTACACCACCTTCAAGCTAGCTATCAAAGCATCTCCTGAGTTTCTTTCCTCTTCCTCAACTCCCACAACCAATAATCCATCAGCAGGATTAGTCATCATTTCTACTTCCAACGTATATCTGGACACTCTGCTCTTTTCTTCCTTCTCAGGGTTTCCATCCTCTATCATGTCACCATTCCTCACAAGTAGAGCCAGAGTAATCTTTTAAAGACATAAATCATAGGGCACCTGGGTGGCTCAGTTGGTTAAGCATCTGCCTTTGGATCAGGTCATGATCTTGGGGTTCTGGGGTCAAGTCCTATGTTGGGTTCCCTGCACAGAAGGGAGTCTGCTTCTCCCTTTCCCTCTGCCCCTCCCTCTGGTTCATGCTCTCTCTCTCTCTCTCTCTCAAATAAATAAGTAAAATCTTTTAAAAAATTAACAAATAAAAATAAATAAAAACATGAATCATATTGTGTCTCTTTTTTAGTGTTAGAACCCTTCAGTAACTTCATACTGCATTTAGCATTACATCTATGCATATGGCCTCCATCCTGATTCCATGTGATCACTACCAAGGCCTACAAAACTCAACATGAGCAGGCTCTTATTCACTTCATCTCCTGCCACTCTCCTCCATACCATATTCCAGCAGAGAGTAAGCTATTTCTACCTCCTTTAGACTTTTAAGTTATTCCCTTAGCCTAAAGCTGTCTGTACTCTCTTTCCCATGCACATGGCTGGTTTCTTTTCTGGTCTCAGCTTTGTCATTTCTTTCCTGATCCCATAAAGTTGGCCAGTGGTCCCCAGGCAGCTCACAGCCATCAAGATGTGTCCCATGCACATGGCTGGTTTCTTTTCTGGTCTCAGCTTTGTCATTTCTTTCCTGATCCCATAAAGTTGGCCAGTGGTCCCCAAGCAGCTCACAGCCATCAAGATGTGTCCCCGGGATCATTGTTGATCCATCCTTCTTCTGCATTGCATAGCAAATGTTCAACAAGTCCAGTTGATTGTTCATTCAAGTCTGTTTCTGCTCTCTGTCTCTTCCTACAATAGTTCAGAAAGACATTACAAGGCAGCTTTGAAGGATGGACAAGATTGGAAAGGACAGACATGGACCCTAAGATTAGTAGCAGAACAAACTTGGTATTCTGTAAAAATAAGGACAGATACCAAAGGAGCCCATATTTACTTTTTTTTTTTTTTTTACTGTGAACTTATATTAAGTTCACTTATTTTCAATATTAACTACTCAGGATTACGGCCTTAAGGTTTTGTTTTTGTTTTTTAAGTTGGCTTCCAACCCCAGCATGGAACCTAAAACAGGGCTTGAACTCACAACCCTCAGATCAAGACTTGAGCTGAGATCAAGAATTAGACTCTTAACCAACTGAGCCACCAAGGCACTGATATCATATTGTCCCTGACTTTTAAGGAGTTTATTGTCCCCCTTGAATGCACAATAAAAGTTATGAATTCTTTTCAGAAAAATGTAGATAGATATATACACATTTTTGCAAATCATTTAAGAAAGGAATTCCCAGGCTAAACTGCTGCTTCAGAAATCAATCATCTATTGTTTTGGATACCTGCAGTTTTATTGTTTCTCTCATTCAACAAATATTGGAGCCCTACAATCGGGCCAAATGCAATCCTACATGTTGTGTTTATATAAAGTGCAGAACATGGTAGATACTTGTTCCTGCCTTCATGGAGCTTGCATTTCAGCATAAGAGTCATACATTAAACAAGGAAACAAATGATAGTCGAATGTCATGTAATGGTAAATGTTACAAAGAAAAGTAAAGGAGAGAAATGGGATAAGGGCAGATAAAGCTCTTTTATTGATATGGTTCTCTCTGAGATAATATTTGAGCAAGACCTATATAACATAAGGCAGTGGCCATGAGAAGAGGTGAGAGAAAGTGCAAAGTCCAGGGGTCTTCTCTCCTCACAAAAATATAAGGGAAGGTCCAGGATTTTGCACATTTTCTTCCTCTCATAATGAATAGCCAGCACAGTTCTCAGAACAGTTTTGGGCTTTTGGGTGGAAGGGCCTCCCCACTTCCCTATGTCAAACGTCAGATCCAAGTCCACCGGCCTTCAGTGCTTCTCTGAAGTTAACCTCTTCTGGAAAGAAACCTTATCTTTCCCACCAAGAATCGGCCTTGAGCTCCTCTAGTTGTATAAAGTTTTTAAAAAGATAGTGCTTGTTACTTTCTAAGGATGTGTGCGCGGGGCAGTAATTTTGTGGGGTTTTGGGGGTGGGTGGGTCCATGAGCTAAAGCTGAGGCAGACAGCTGCAAGAAAACACGGGAACAAGTTCAAGGGATCTCGCCTCAAGAGCCCACCCAGAGCTCTTCCCGCGGAGACTACATTTCCCAGAGTGCCCCGCGGGCCAGGGAGGTGCAAGAAGCGGTGTCTTCTAGGACCCGGATTGAGGTAAGATGGCGTGGTGAGCGGCTGTCGGGTAACTGCTGGCTTTCTTCTTCCGGTCAAGGAGTTTCTAGAAGCTAGGCAGGTGTAGAATCCTTATGGTCAGGTATCGATGTCACCTACCTGTCGTTAGCGGCCGGGTAAAGCCCCTAGTCTCAGCACTCTCGATCCGTCCTGCAGAAGGGTTGGCGTATGGCCGTGCCGTACCTGTGGGGCTCTCCTCGTGCCTGGGCTGATCGCTTGGGGACCCCTCCAGTCCAAATCTTTCGGTCCTGTCCCTGGATGCTAGTCCCAAAGCTACTGGAAGCGTGTTTCTCAAACCGCGGATCCTTTGAGGCTCACCGCAGCTTTTGTTTCGGGGTTAAATTCTGACCAAGGAGCTTATATTCAGAATTTCTCTCCCTGGCGTGAGTAATCTGACTTTCCAGGCGTTCTGACTGAGGGGACCTAAGGTCCCCCCCACATATTTTGTTCCTTGGTTCGTGGTCAGAAGCTATGGGTTTGCGTTCCACCCGTGGCACCTATAAAGCAGTAGTATAGTGGGCAGGAGGAGATCGCTTGACCTCTCGAGGTCCGGGTTCTCAGTATATAAAATGAAGATGCCTATTTCACAGACTTGTGAAAGAGCGTATAACGTATAGGGAAACGGGGTTATAAACTGTAAAAATCACACCGTATGAACTCAGGGAAAGTAGAGGAAATGTACTGACAGGGCAAGGAATCGCCCGGCGTAATTTAGTCTACCAAATAAGGCTGTGAGGCTTATGTCCCAATTCCATTTTATCACTGTTGAGGGAAGGGAATGAATAGTCATCCAGGCCGATTAAAAACAAGGGATGTAGCAATGGTTGTAAGTCATTTACTGACTAAAGCTGTGGAGGTTGTGGTGGTTTTCCCCATTTTAGGTGGAAGAAACAAAGAGTTGTTTAATTAATGACTTGCCTGAAATTTGCCAGTTCAAAAGTGACTGACTCTAAAGTTCTTGGAAGCAAATCATTTAAATGTTGTACTTTAGTTTTTTCATGAATGAAATAAAGATACCTGTCATGATTAATAGAGTAAAATGAAATGGTAGTGAAAGCACCTCGCAAAGTTAAAAACATTATACATATATAAGAGGGTGAAATTTTACTTAGGACTTTAGAGTGTTTATGTTTTCTTTTAAATTAGTATTTAATAGGTAAAAGATAGACCTTGTTTAATATTTAATTAGAAACAATCCTACTTCAAGTGATGTAATAAGATCTTGTGTATGGCACCTGAGAGGCTGTACACAGACACATTAACATTATGAAGAAGGATGCTTTGTGTAGCATGTGGGAGTGACTGTTTTTAAGGGGGATCACACATTTGCTGAGTGCTCACTAAATGGAAAGAACTACACTACGGGCTGAGAAGTTTGCATTTAAGAAAAATAGTAATGGACATAGTTCCAGGGTTTTAGGTCTTATATCTTAGTGTTTTTCTTTGTCATATATTATATGGAAATGGAAAATTGTTTAGAAGTTTTTCTTGTGACTATAGTTCTAGCTAGCAATTCCTCTTGTTCTAATAGCACTCAATATATTGTATCACTTTAATTTATCATAGGTCGCACTAATTTTTCTTTTATTTTTTATGCAGGGATGAAAATAGGTATTGGGCATCTATTGGGCGTCTAAAAGAAGAAGATTTTAAAATCAGTTTCTCTTCAGATCATCTTCTTTCATACCACCTGATAAGCATCTTGATTCACCATGGCATTAGCAGCAGTAAAATGGGTGACATCAAACAGAACTATCTGGAAACATTTATTTCCAATTCAAAGTGAGATGTTTTTTCATGTTTAAAAATTTTCAAATATTATAGAAATCCATGTTCCTATAGGAAATTTAAAGTATTTAGTTATTAGGCAGAAAAAAGAAGTGTTTAGTTATTGTATATGCCTCCTAATAGGAGTGTTTGCAGTAATGGAAAAGGGGAGAAAGTCTAAATGGCTATCAAAAAGGAGTGGATAAATTTTGGCATATCTTTATGAATATCAAACAGCTGTTAATAACATGAAAAGATCTCTAAATAGAAGGGGGAAAAAGTATGTCACAGAACAGTATTTATTGTATGATCCCATCTGTGCACTTAAAAGATGATCTACCATATATGTGTGTGTATACGTGTATATATATACACACATAAGGATTCTGTGTGTGTGTGTGCGTATATATATATGTACATATACATATATAATGTACATTATATATATACACATATATATACATATACATTACACACACACACACACACACACACACACAGAATCCTTATGCTGAGGTATTGATGTCACCTACATGTCATTATTGGCCAGTTAAAGCCCCTAGTATCAACACTCTCAATCCATTTTGCAGAAGGGTTGGTGTATGGCCGTGCCGTTCCTGTGGGGCTCCCCTCGTGCCTGGGCTGATCACTTAGGACCCCTCCAGTCCAAATCTTTGGTTCTGTCCCTGGATGCTAGTTCCGAAGCTTCTGGAAGCTTGTTTCTCAACCCGTGGATCCTTTGAGGCTCTCAAACTCACTATCAAACAGTAACAGCTGTTTGATATATATATATATATATATATATATATATATATATATATATATATATATAAATAAATACAGAGTAACAAGTGTGGACCAAAAAGTTATCTGTATAGACCATTGGTGGGATTTAGCTGAGGCAAGTGAGGGATCGACGAAGAGGAACTTGCTCTGGTTTGAATCAGTTAGATTCACTATGTTTTCACATACGACTTTTTTAGTAGTTCTTGAAATGAAGTACAGGGCAAATTTACAAGTCTATCTTATTAAAGTCATTGCTAATACTTAGGATTTCAGTATGTGTTTTCTGTGTGCTTAGGCATTTTAAAATATGTATGTTTATGTTTAACATAAAAATACATTTTATATGTAATAGTATGTAAAATATTTATAACTTATAGGGGCACCTGGATGGCTCAGCAGAGCATGCATCTCTCAGTCTCAGGATCATGAATCCAAGCCCCACATTGGGCATCTAAAAAAAGAAATTTATAATTTATATGATATAATTTATACTTTTTTTAAAAAAGATTTTATTTATATATTTGACAGAGAGATCACAAGTAAGCAGAGAGGCAGGCAGAGAGAGAGAGGAGGAAGCAGGCTCCCCGCTGAGCAGAGAGCCCAATGCAGGTCTTGATCCTAGGACCCTAAGATCATGACCTGGACCAAAGGCAGAGGCTTAACCCACTGAGCCATCCAGGCACCCTACATGGTAGGTGTTTTATGAAGATGAAGGAACTTGAGTTCTCTGACTCCTCAGAATCTTACCTAAGGTTGTATATCTGGTAGATGAGAGTTGTGATCGAGACTTGGGTCTTCCCATCGTTTTTAGTCTAATACACTTCTGTATCTGCTGCTTTCTCTACTACAGAAAGAAGTAATTAGTTCTTTCTGTAGTAACTTCTTTCTGTAGTAACTTAAAATATTGAGTATTTGAAGGTTAAGTGGGACTGTCAGTTTTTATAGATCTTATCAAAAAGCAGTTAAACATATGTATATATAACAAGAATAGCCTATAAGTTATGGAGAGCTGACTGATTGAAGTTCTTTTTGGTAAATTGAGTTGATTGGTGTTAACTTTGGCATTAATTCTTTTTATTTTTTTAAAGGTTTATTTATTAGAGAGCGAGAACATGTGCTCCTATGTGGGGTATGGGGAGGGGCAGAGGGAGAGAGAGAATCCCAAGCAGACTCCCCACTGAGCACAGCACCTGATGTGGGGCTCAATCTCAGGACCCCGAGGTCATGACCTAAGCTGAAATCAAGAGTCAGATGCTTAACCGTCTGAGTAACCCAGGCGCCCCAATTCTAATTATAGATTTAAAGATTTTATTTTTTATATATTTGACACAAAGAAACACAGCTAGATGGGGAACGCCAGTAGGGGGAATAAGAGAGGGAAAAGCAGGCTTTGTGCAGAGCAGGAAGCCTGATGCGGGACTCCGTCCTGGTAATGACTGAGCCACTCAGGCACCCCTAATTATATATTTAAAACCACTGATGTTTACCATATTTAGAGTTTTTCTCTCGATAAAGTATCAGATGAATATCTCTAATTATGTACTAATTGTGAATGAGTTAGCATTTTAGAGGCAGTTCAGCAGTTCCTTCCTTCTCTGTTAGTAACCACCATGGGGGACAGAGTCATGAACAAGGTGTGGTTCCTGGCCTTAAGGAACTTATCTACACTTATAGAAATAACTGAATATGATATAGAATATAATATATAATATATGTCATGACGGTACAAACAAATGTCCGTAAGTACAGGGTAGAAATGTAACAGTTTCTTGCTGAACTGAAGTACTGTTATCTCAAGTTTTCCCTTCTGCATATTTTAAGAACATTTAATTCTGTCTGTCTTGCCTCTGCCACCCAAACCAACCCTGTTTCTTTGAGTGAATGTGTGTATCACCTAGCTGGTTTATATTCAGAGACTACAAACTTCTTTTAGTATTAATTCATACATAATTAAGAAGATTCCCAACAGTGTGAAGAAAATAAAGTAAGTGTAAATGATGTTTGTGTCATCCTCTGACTTGTCATCCTGAATGCTCCTCTGTATTAGCACAAATCTTTTGAGAGATGAGGTTAAATTTCTAATTCTTTGTGTTTTATTACTTACATCAATAGAACTTTGGGATTGACATTCTGCTGAACAATCTTTTATGATAAAAGTGAGTTTTGTTAAGGCACTTTTTATGCTTTGGAGTCAGAATTTATGTATAGACCTCTATATGCAGTCCTTGGGGAAAGGAAGAATATACAAAGATGGAAAATGTATCTTATTCACACATCTTTGGTACATACAAATAACCGATGCAGGGAACAAAAAAAGCCACAAAGAAGGTATAGCAGTGTCATATGAAACATGGGTTTTGGGGCATGTACAATAGACTACTCTTTTCTCTGTTATGGGAGTTGTGGGGCAGGGAGGGAAAAAAGGATTTCATGAGAGAGTAGCATTAGACTTTGAAGGATGACTGGTATTTGAACAAAATAGGGATTGCATTCCATACCGAAGAGCAAGAGTCTCAGTTGAGAGTAATTGATCCTTGGCTTTAGCCAGCATGTACAGTAGTTTTCCCTTATCCATGGAGGATACATTTCAAGATGCCCAGTGGATGCCTGACACTGTGGATAGTATTGAACCCTATATATACTGTGCTTTTTCCTATACATACATACCTGTGATAAATTTACTAATTAGGCATGGTAGAGATTGACAACTATAATTAATAACAAAATAGGACAATTCTTATGATGTACTGTAATAAACATGTGAATGTGGTCTTTCTCAGAATACCTTATTGTCCTGTACTCACCCTTCTTCTTGTGGTAATGTGAGATAAAATGTCTCTGTGATGAGATGAAGCAAGGTGAGTGACATAGCATTGTGGTATAGTGTTAGGCTACTACTGACGTGACATTATGTCAGGAGGAGGCTCATCTGCTTCTGGACCGTGGTTGACCTTGAGTAACTGAAACTGCAGAAAGCAAAAGCATGGATGTGGGAGGATTCTCATGGATTCTGAGCTATATTTACATTTTTTTTTTATTTAAAGGAGCAGTGTTTCTCTGAACATAAGAGAAACTTAAAAAAGTAGTTATGGCTCTTGAATTTGCACATATTCTAAAAAGAAAATATGCTTTAAAATGTGAGCATTTTGATTAAGAAAAGTTAAATTTGAACAGTTTATTTTGTGTTTCATCACTTAACATTCTGCCTTTGTGAACTGTGCACTTGGTCTCCCAAAAGTTGTTTATTTATTTATTTTTACAAGTTTTTAGAATACCTGAATACATCCTATATTCCTCTGATCCTTAGCACTTGTAACTCCCTGCAAGGAACATTGTACTCACCCCTACCAACTCCTGCTTTTCCCTCCATCATTCAGAGCACCTTAGACATCATCTTCACTGGAAAGGTGTTCTTAAACCTGTGCGGTTCTATTTTGTAACCTGTGTGCCCTCTCCCAGTGCCTACCCATCCTAACAGAGCTTGTCATTTATATTGGAATTGTTTGTTTACTTGTCTCTCAACAGACTTGTACCCTTTCTGAGAGCGGGGACTAGAACTTGTTGAATCCCTGGTCTCTAGTACAGCCCTGTTTCATAGTAAACACAGTAAATACTGGTTGAATGAATGAAACTAGCTTTATATATTATGTGAGAACATATGCTCAAAGGAACTAAATCCATTTTACTGCTTGGGGTTTTTGCAGACGGAGCTTTATATTGTGTTTGTCATAAATCTACGTATTCTTCTCTACCAGATGACTATAATTGGTATGTATTTCAATTCAATTGAAAAAATAACAGTCTGTTAGTTGTATCTGAAATGATTTAATTTTATTTCTCATTTTTGATATTTTCTGCTTTCTTTTCTGATTACTCTTTAAATTTGTATTTAAGAATCATTTAGGGGCCTTATTTATGCAGTATCTGGGCTCATAAATGTTTTAATTAAAAATCATTATCATTGTGTTTCAGTGAATTCTTAATTTGTTGTAAGACAGACATGCTGTTAAAAATGCTATCTTTTATCCCAAAGCATTCTTTAGCTTTTTGGAAAAGTTAATTTGTTTTCATAGTTTTTTTTCTCTTGGGGTTCATAGCTGTTAGCTTAAGTAGTTACATATCTTTTGATGATGTTGAATAACCCTAAATTGCAAATAATTCCGTCACAATTTATTTGGTACTTATTCAATTCTAGTCACTGTGCTAAGAACAAGGACTCATATATGAATAAGATGTTGTTTTCTTCTCTGTGGTAGAGTCTGATGTACAGAAACTACAGCATTTTTTCTTAAGCTGTGATTTTTTTTGCAGATTTTAGTAAAAATATATTTTCTTCCTCTTGACACTAGTTTTAATTTGAGTTTTAAGTGTATATTTAGTAAGTATTAAGATAGCAATAAAATTAGACTAGGTAAACACTTTTTAAACCTGACAAGATTGAGTTTTAGACCTGTTTTGTATTATGTAAAACTCCATTCTTCATCAAAAGTCACTTGATAGATTAAATGTTCATTATAACTGTGTAACGCTATTTGGTCATAAAATTGTGGTGAAACAGCTTCATACTGTATCCTGTGTTAGCTAAAATACACTGTAATGTTTAATTGCTGATCTAGTTCAAATATGGTTAGTATTGAAACCCTAGAAACTTAAATTTATAGACATCTAGAGAACGCATAACGTCAATGAAACCTGAAAGTTGTGCTCCTTAGAATGTATATGGATTTAAGTATAATAGTAGTTGCTAGGATCTTTGAAAAATAGTCTTGGTTACTTGGTACCTGAATGAGATCTGGTCAGAGTATGCCTGGAAAAAATATTTAGAAGACCATTGCCCAAAATATGTTTTTCTGAGGAATATTAATGGAAGGAAGGGATAGTATTCAGTAATTCCCAAATTTACTTGACTGCAGAACTCTTTTTATGGGAGGCTTCTTACAGCTGTACTATTCCACCAAAGGCACTTGGAGAAGGCACTTGACCTAGATAGAAAAAGGGCTCAGGTGCAGTCTTTATGATTGGAAGATTATATACTTTGCTGATTTTTAATTCTAATAATTCAACAAAGTAAGCTTTTTGAAGGTAGTTTTTATTTTTTTTAATATTTTATTTTTAGAGGAAGAGAGAGCACGAATAGGATGGGGGGCAGAAGGAGAGGGAGAGGGAGAAGCAGACTCCCAGCTGAGCAGGGAACCCAATGAGGGGCTCAGTCCCAGGACCCTGAGATCATAACCTGAGCTGAAGGCAGCCACTTAACCAGCTCAAACCACCTAGGCGCCCTGAGGGTAGTTTTTAGATGAGGAAAAAAAAAACGTTCTAGTAATAGGGATCAGTAAATATGAAGATCCCTTCCAAAAATTTGGGTAGTCTAAAAACAAATAGGTAAAATAGTGGGTTATGCATTAACGGTTTGTAGTGGTAGTTAACCTGACATTTTGTGGGATGGTCTGAGTTGTCCCCTGTGATATGAGTACCAGGTCAGCCAGTCCAGTGCCATAGCATCTGTTCTTCAGGGATTTGTACTTAATTAATTTTATCTCTAAGAAAATCATTCTGCCTTGAATACAGTATAACTCTGTTTCTAAAACATTTTTTTTTTTTTAGCGAAGTAGAGCTTGCCTTGACATCTGATGGCAGGACGATAGTATGCTACCACCCTTCTGTGGACATTCCGTATGAACATACAAAAGTATGTATGAGAAAATCTCTTGTAATTTATAATTTGCTGGTAGAAATAGTCACATTTTCCTACAGTATCCGAAGAGAATGGAATTGTTTGATTTCCTTTACTTGGTTTAGGTCGTTTTGTTTTTTTGTTTTTATTTTACTATTTCAGTTTTTTTCATATCTTTTTCGTCTTCCTTCTTTAAATAAAGACTTTTTTCAGTACACAGAGTGAACCATTTAAACACAGTT
The DNA here is from genome assembly GCA_004023965.1 of Spilogale gracilis. Lineage (NCBI taxonomy): Eukaryota > Metazoa > Chordata > Mammalia > Carnivora > Mephitidae > Spilogale > Spilogale gracilis. The sequence continues at coordinate 29,478 of PITA01001831.1, forward strand.
ATGGTGTCAGTTTTCTGGTCTAAAATCTGGTAGATGATTTTTGACTAGTACGGGTTTACAAAACACATTGTCCCATACTACCTTATATTTTAGTCTAATAAACCATGAAAAATTTATATTTTGGCCTGCTGTTTTATACCTTTCATATTGTATTGGTTCTGATAATCCTTTCAATGTTTGGTGAATTTCTTTCTTTCTTCCCACTCCCACCCCCAGTTTTTTCTAATGGGCCAACATGGGCAAGTATTTTAAGGAGTAGTTTAATTTTTTCCATATTTCTTCAAAAGCCAAGCACTAGACAGAGGAAGTTTTGTTTTTGTTTTCAGTACAATTTATTTTAGCTTGACCCAAGTCTTTTTCTTATTTTATATTTGAAATGCTTCCTTCTATGTTTTTAAGCCATAGTTTGCTATTTGCTATATTTGGTAATGTTTGATTCGCTCTTTGCGGAGGAAATAATCAGATAATTCAAGTCATCACATGATGCATCTAGTGGTACCTATTTTTAAAAATTATCATTAGGGCCAGAATGTTGGTTGATTTGAAAAAATAGCTTAGTTTTATTTTGCTAATTTTTATTCCCCTTTTAACCTCACCATTTGGTCTGCCTGCTTTGTATTCCAGCCACATATCATAGGCGTAATCCAGTACCTCTTTCATTTCATTTCTTGGAGCAGTATGTAGAAAATAAGCATAAATCACTGGCTTTTGGCTTGTAAACACCTCAGCTCACGCTATATTGTGCCCTCCACTGTAATATTTTATATTATATTTCTGGTTACAAGCTTTACCTCTGTTTTAGTGGTTAAACGAAGACCATAATCACTAAGTCATTTCTCATCTTCCTATCCACATAAGGCTTTTTTACATCCCTGAATCTGACACTTTTTCCTTCCTGACTGCCAAAACTTCCCACTATACTTTTAGAACTATCATCACTAAAATCTCTCATCACATTGACTTCCAGAATTTTGCCTTCACCTCTACCTCTGACAGAAACCTGGTTGGATCCTGGGGCCATTTCTTCCCCAGCAGGTTTTTAAGTAGTTGATGTTTTCTTTCCTGTCCCTTTTACTACTGGACCCAGATGGGAAGTGGGGGTCCCTGTAGCTTCTTGTCAAACTCAGTTTGTATCATTAAGCTATACATCTGCTTTCTTTTTTTATTGTTCTTATCTACCCTCCTTCAGTTTGCTTCTCCTCCCTCCATCCCTCCACTCTTCCTCAAAGATTTTAGATGTACCTCTGATACTGTTTCCGTTCTAATTCTTTGTTATTTTAGTATATGGAGATAATTTTTTTTTTAAGATTTTATTTATTTGACAGAAACACAGTGAGAGAGCGAACACAAGAAAGGGGAATGAGAGAGGGAGAAGCAGGCTTCCCGCCGAGCAGGGAGCCCGATGTGGGGCTCGATCCCAGGACTCCGGGATCATGACCTGAGCCGACGGCAGTCACTTAACCAACTGAGCCACCCAGGTGCCCCAGTATATGGAGATAATTTAATGCCCTGTCCTTTCACTTCATCTTTTCTCTCCTTAAGCCCCCACTCCCGCTGCTATATTCTAGAGATGTTGTAATCGCAGATACCTGGTCCTCCTTTCTGCCAGTCTGGATTTCAAGAATTCCACTAGCTTCCTACCAGTTTCCCCAGTCTGCTAGCTCCAAGAATTCTTCATCTTCTCATTGATACCTGCATCCATTGATGAAAGCACTTTTTCTTAGCCCGCATACATACATTCTCACTTGTATCCTTGCCTGGCATAGATTCCATGGTCCATCATGATAATCACTCCCATACATACGTGTCCAACTCCCTGGTTCCTTTTTTTCTCTTGCACTCCCATTGTAGCAGTTACCTCCTCTCCCATGTCATCAGTATTCCTTCCTTCTTCCCTTTTATTATTTCTCTCTCTCTCTCTCTCTCTCTCTCTCGGGAATTTAGGATTTCTAGTTAAGGAAAATAAAGATATTATACCAGGGGCAAAAATAATGGCTTGGAAAGATTAAAATGTTAGTACTAGGCAATTATTTTTAGTGGCTGATTTGATGGAAAATTTAAAAAGTCAAATTTTGAAAATTCTTAAACAAGGAAAATTCAGGATGACAGTTCTGAATGTTTTTTAAAGTTGACAGTTTTATTTTAGTTTTTCTTTTTACTGAAATAGTCATGTATCCTTCTTTGAAGTTTGATCGAGGAGATCAAATACTACCCAAAAGTCAATTTGGAACCAGCCAGAGGCTCTTGCTCTAGACTTTGAGGATCCATTAATTCCAATGTCTTTTAACTATATGCCTGCAAAAGAAGTGATTTTAATCATACAAAGCAGAGAGAATTTGTCATATATTAGAATTGAGCCTGCCTGGGAATAGGAAGAGAGACAATGGAACATTCATGAATGCTTGAAAGCACCTTAAGTTTTGATAATACTAAAAGCATTTGATTTTTAGCAATAAGTACAGTCACCTAAAGTAGAGAAAACTATTATAGGCTCTAATGTTGTGTTTGCTAGATCTCTGAGAGTCTCATAGTAACTTGGCAAAGACACTTTAATATTTCACTTTCCATACAAGTGATAGTCTTTTAAAATTACTGTAAATGTCTAAGGAGCACTTTTTTTTTAAGTAAATTTATATTCTCTTTTGTTTGAGGCCTTAAAGAAATCTTAGTAGCTACCTACCATTATTGAACTCTTTTTTTTTTTTTTAAGATTTTATTTATTCGACAGAAGAAACACAGCTAGAGAGGGAGCACAAGCAGGGGGAGTGAGAGAGGGAGAAGCAGGCTTCCCGCTGAGCAGGGAGCCCAATGCAGGGCTTGATCCCAGGACTCCGGGATCATGACCTGGGCCAAAGGCAGACGTTTAACGGTTGAGCCACCTAGGCACCTGTACACCACATCTCCTTTATTCATTCATCTGTTGGTGGGCATCTGGACTCTTCCCATAGTTTGACTATTATGGACATTGCTGCTATAAACATAGGGGCGCATGTGCCCTTTCAGATCACTACATTTGTATCTTTGGGGTAAATACCCAGTAGTGCGATTACTAGGTCGTAGGGTAGCTCTATTTTCAACTTTTTGAGTAGCCACCATACTGTTTTCCAGAGTGGCTGCACCAGTTTACATTTCCACCAATAATGTAAGAAGGTAGGGATGAGGAGAGAGAATCATAATTGGCTCCACGCCCAGTACGGAGCTTGACTCCAGGCTTAATCTCACAGTCCTGGGATCATGACAAGATCAAGAGTTGGATACTTAACCAAGTGAGCCATCCAGGCGCCCCTATTTCTGATTCTTTCATGAGTAATGCAACTAAGTAAAATTCTGTTCTGAAAACATACTTACCTACCTTGAGGTACTGTAATGAATTCCGGAGTGTGGTAATTGTCTTATTGTAAACTCAATCAGATGCTGGTTAACATTCCCTCATTTTGACACTGTTAATTACTGATTATTTTGTAGCCCATCCCTCGGCCAGATCCTGTGCACAATAATGAAGAAACACATGACCAAGTGCTGAAAACCAGATTAGAAGAAAAGAATGAGCACTTTGAGCAAGGACCCATGATAGAACAACTTAGCAAAATGTTCTTTACTACTAAGCATCGTTGGTATCCTCATGGACAGTAAGTTCTTTTCTTTAACTCCCAGTTGACAACTAAAAGAATATGTGATTTTTCTTGCATTAATGAACTTCCAAGGTTGTATTCTACATGGGGAAATTAACACCCAGTATGATCACCTACTAAATTGTATTTTTAGATGTACATAAAGGATAGCTAAAAAGAAATAGTACTTTTTTCTGTTTTCTTTTTAGTGGGGGAATTTAACCAAAGCTTTCAGTGAATTTTGCAAGAATTTTTGAACATTTTTCTATTCTGTGATATAGTGATTTACTGTTTTTATTATTGATCTTGTTCTCAGCCCACATTTATCTAATAGATTTCAAGTTATTGTTAAAAAAAGGGGGGGTACAGCAAATGATTGGACTCAGTTCCTTATAGAACTAGTTGCCCCAGTTTGCTAGTACACACATTTTATTACATGGATTCTTAAAACTATCTGACTCTGGCTTTAATTATTTTTATTTTTCTTCTTTTGATTCTTCTTTTTCTTTATATTTCTCTTATTGCCTACCAAAACTGAGAGGGGACTATTTTTAATTGTTTATGTTTGAGCAAACTTTTTCCTTACTTAGTTAGCCAGTAACTAAGCACTAGGCTGGCACATTTCATGGCAGAACATGCTTATAGAATTAATGAATATATAGTCATCCATCTGCTCTACTGAGTGCTAGAAGATCAAAAATACAGCCCTTGTTTAAAAGTTGTTTATAGCCGGGGCGCCTGGGTGGCTCGGTTGGTTGAACGACTGCCTTTGTCTCAGGTCATGATCCTGGAGACCCGGGATCGAGTCCCACATCGGGCTCTCTGCTTGGCGGGAAGCCTGCTTCTTCCTCTCTCACTCCCCCTGCTTGTGTTCCCTCTCTGGCTGTGTTCCTGGCTGTCAAATAAATAAAATCTTTCAAAAAAAAAAAAGTTGTTTATAGTCAAGGAGAGAAGGTAATACAGTAAATAAACAAAGTCAAGTGATTGAACCTTGGAGAATGGTTGGGAGCTAGCCATGGGGAGTACAGAAAAGGCTCCATAGGCTAGAACAGGATGTCATGGAGTATGCTGAGGAAATTGTAAGTAGTTCAGCTTGAATGGGACCCAGAGTATGAGGAGGGAGTGTAAGTCTTATGAAGGAGTTTGTATTGTACCTGAGATTATTTTATTTTTGTTACCAAATTTTAAGAAGAAAAGTTAATGCATTAGAAAATCATAAAGTGGGTTCTGTACGTGGGATACATGGAAGGTGTATATGGAAAGTTTGGAGTCAGGGGGACCTGTTTGGAAACTCTTTTTTTTTTTTTTTAATTTAATTTAATTTTATTTATTTGAGAGAGAGGAACACAGCCAGAGAGGGAACACAAGCAGGGGGAGTGAGAGAGGGAGAAGCAGGCTTCCCGCCAAGCAGGGAGCCCGATGTGGGGCTCGATCCCGGGTCTCCGGGATCATGACCTGAGCCGAAGGCAGTCACTTAACCAACTGAGCCACCCAGGCACCCCTTCTTCCGGATATTTCTTGGAAACTCTTATAATAGTCTAGGTGAAACTTCTGTCTTTTGTGTATAAGCAAATCACTGTAGTTATAAAATCATGTCAGGGGTACTCGAAAGGAATGAAAGAGCCAGAAATGGGAATAGAAGGGAGAAAATGAAGAACTGTGACAAAAGGAGGAAGGAGGAAAAAAAGAGAATTTTAATTAACAACAGTAGGTCAGTGACTAGGTGTGGGAAAAGACAGGCAGCCTTCCAAGTTTCTGAAGAGGTGTTTAGGTGGATGGTGGTGCCATTCATACATGTGGGGAGACAGGTTTGACAGGAAGATGAACTCATTGTTGGTCATGTAGAGTCTGAAGGGTCAATGGATCTGTCTGCTGGGGAGCAGTTCTGAAAGCAAATGCATGTATGGGTCTTGATCTTGGTTTACTTATTTAGTTTCTCTTCAGAAGGTACTTCCTCCTGTATCTTTAGGTAAAATAGAGATTCTTTAGGGTTCTAGTCTCATACTCTGTGTCTTGCTGAAGTTCATTCTGAGAGTTTTAATTACAGTCATTATGTAGATGACATGCACCATTATACATTTTTTTATTTAATTAGTCTTATTCCCAGTATCATTGTTCTTAGAAATTTCAAAATAGATATCTGTCCAAAGTTTTAAATTCATTATAACAAAAACACAGCTCTTCTTTTTCTGTCTTAAAAAAGTTCCTCCCTTAATAATCTTTCTATAATAAAAGTAATATTTCTGTATCTATTTCCCAGGAAAAAGAATCTGTAATTTTTTGGCCACCATAGTATGGTGTCTTTCAACTCCTGCTTCTTTTTATATCCTCTTCTTTGATTTTTCTTTCATTATTAGTACCCACTTTGTTTATACATGCTCTCTGGGTTTAGAGTATGTGGAAACAAATTAGCAGACCATTTCTTAGCTCCATATCTGTGTCATTACTGTATTCTGTGATTTCTTTCCATGATTCATAGCATCACTTGTGTTTAAATTTTATTTTGTCTCATTATCCAGATATTTTAGTTCAAGCCCTGTCTTAAAATTCTTCTATGATGACTTTCAGTACCTGTTTTCTTCCTGTGTGTTCCATATTGCTGCAATCTTCTTCCGTCTTTTGTGTATAAGCAAATCACTGTAATTATAAAATCATGTCAGGGGTACTCGAAAGGAACAAAGTTGAAGGCAAGAAGACCATTAGGGAGTCTTAAAAAAATCATGCGTATTATCCTCAGACTTTTATGTCTAGTATCCCACCTATTTTAAATCTTATTTACCTATTTAATCTTATTATTGCTTATTAGCTTTTGACTGCTAATTAATTTAATCTCCTGGTATGTCTTAGCCCATCAGGATTACTAGGCACTTGCAATTTCAAGCAGACTTCAATTAGATGCTCCCAGTATCTCTCCCAATAAAGAGTTTAGCAGAAACTAGCTTATGTATATAAAGAAAATTTTTACCAATAGGCATTGTCCTTGTGATGTACCATATTTCAGAATTTTAAATAAGCTAAGGTGTGGTCACTAATCACTCAAGTATTTGTTTGCTTTCTAAATATTTATTTTGGATTAATGTAAGCCATTTCAAGTATTGATTTCTAGACGTCACTGAGCTCCTCTTAAACATCAGGTAGTGTGGTGAAGGATGTTTTGTTAAATGTTTCACAGTTTTTAAATTATGGTAGTTAAAAGACTGGGACTCGTTAGAATTTAATAATTGTGGGTATGTAATAATTTTTTAAACAAGTTTTTATTAACAGATACAAAATTCTTATTTAAAGTATTTTTAAGCAGTGCAGTGAAGTGTAAAGTAGAAATTTTCTCTATACTTACTCATTCCTTAATGCCCCATAGATAAATACTGTTAAACTCTTCCTATATGAATAGACCTATCACATATTATAATCAGTCTTGTGCTCTTTAAACTTCAGTAAAGCAAAGCTCTTTTCTGAGTGTACAACTTTGTTTTAAAGGGACCTGGACTTACTCAAATCATCTTCCCTCTGCTAGTTACTAGCTATTTATTTAATTTTGCTGTTATTGAAGAAAATAGAAATAATAATGCCTAATTTGCATGGTGGTTTTTAAAAAATATTAATTCCAGTGTTATATTAGTTTCAGTTGTACAATATAGTGATTCACCAATTCTGTGTATTACTCAGCGCTCATCATGATAAGTGTACTCTTAATCCCCTTTATCTATTTCATCTGTCCCCCCACCCACCTCCCCTGTGGTAACCCTCAGTTTGTTCTCTGTAGTGTCCATTTTTGGTTTGTCTGTTTATATCTTTGTTCATTTGTTTTGTTTCTTAAGTTCCATATATGAGTGAAATCATGTGGTATTTGTCTTTCTCTGATTATTTTACCTAGCAGCATATATCCTCTAGATCCATCATGTTATTGCAAATGGCAACATTTCATTCTTTTTATGGTTGAGTAATATTCCATTAAAACATATATATGTGCCACATCTTCTTTATTCATCTGTAGATAGACACTTGAATTGCTTCCATGTCTTGGCTATTGTAAATAATGTTGCAGTAAACATAGAGGTGTGCATATCTTTTCAAATTGGTGTTTTCATATTCCTTGGGTAAATACTACATGATGATTTTGAGATAAAATATAATCATGTAAGGGGTGCCTGGGTAGCTTAGTCAGTTAAGCATCTGCCTTTAGCCCCTGTCATGATCCCAGTCCTGGAATTGAGTCCCATGTAGGGCTCGCTGCTCTGTGGGGAGCCTTCTTCTCCCTCTGCCTACTGCACCCTGTGCTTGTGCTCTCAAACAAATAAATAAAATCTTTTAAAAATATATATAATCATGTAAGTTAAGCACCTAACATATATGCTCAGTGATGATGGTAATGATAATTATCAGTATTGTCTCCTATTCATAGTTTTCCTCTTACTCCTTTTGAAGTATCTTTTCTTAGAGAGATGGTTTTGAGGTATAATTTACATACAGAAAAATTCACCAGTTTAAGTACACACTGTGATGAGTTTTGACAAATGTGTATACAATTATATGATTATTACCATAGTCAGAATAAAGACTGCTCTCTCTTGTGCCGTGAGTTTTTTCCCTTTAACCCCCACCCTTGGCAGTCACTGATCTCCTTCTTATTACTTTTTAGAATTTCATGTTTTTCCTTTTCTAGACTTTCATGTAATTGGAATTGTACGGTCTGGAGCCTTTTGTGTCTGGCTTATTTAACTTAGTATAATGCTTTTGAGATTCATCATTGTTGTTGTGTTTATCAGTAGTTGATCCCTTTGTTTTTTTTTTTTAGAGATTTTTATTTATTTATTTGACAGAGAGAAACACAGCTAGAGAGGGAACACAAGCAGGGGGAGTGAGAGAGGGAGAAGCAGGCTTCCCGCCGAGCAGGCAGCCCGATGCGGGGCTCGATCCCGGGTCTCCAGGATCATGACCTGAGCTGAAAGCAGTCACTTAACCAACTGAGCCACCCAGGCGCCCCGAGTTGATCCCTTTTTATTGCTGAGTAATGTTCTCTTGTATGGATAGACCACAGTTTGTTTATCTAGTCAGCAGCTGATGGACATTTTAGATTCTTTCCAGTTTGGGGCTATTATGACTAACATTGCATAAATATTCAAGTACAGGTCGTTATTGGCATACTTTCATTTCTCTTGGGTAAATACCTAGGGGTAGAATTAGTTGGTCAGATGATAAAGCCATGTTTAAATTCGTAAGAAACTGTCAAAGCGGCTGAACCATTTTTCATTCCCATCAGCAGTGTCTGACAATTACAGTTGTCCATATCCTTCCCAACCCTTTTGCTATTATCAGTCTTTTTAACCTTAGTCATTCTTTTGAGGGAGTAGTAGTATTTCATTGTGGTTTAAATTTATGTTTCCCTAATTGCTTGTGATTTTGAGCATCTTTTCGTGTGCCTATTGGCCTTTGTACGTTTGGGAGGTTTTTTTTGTTTGGGTTTTTTTTGTGTGTATGTGAAATATCTGTAAAAAGCTTTTGACTATTTTTAAAAAACAGATTAGTTGTCTTATTATGGTGCAAAACTTGTGGGTCAAAGTCCTTTGTGAGATATGTGTCTTACAAATATTTTCTCTCTGTGGCTTCCTTTTTCACTTAAATGGTATATTTTAAAGATTTTATTTATTTATTTATTTATTCATTCATTCATTCATTCATTCATTCATTCATTCATTTATTTATTTAACAGCGAGATCACATGTAGGCAGAGAGGCAGGCAGAGAGAGAGGAGGAAGCAGGCTCCCCGCCAAGCAGAGAGCCTGTTGTGGGCCTCGATCCCAGGACCCTGAGATCATGACCTGAGCTGAAGGCAGAGGCTTTAACCTATGGAGCCACCCAGGCGCCCTGTCTGTGTCTTTATATTTCGGATGGGCTTCTTAAAAGTGGGAATAAAACTGGGTTTTGACTTTTCATTTCAGTATCAGGCCATCTTAAATGCTGTTTCCTTTGATTTTCAGTACCTCCTTTTTCTACCATTTGCTCTTAGCTCACTTTCTTCATGAAATTGAATTTGATTATAGTCATTTTGAATAGCCGTTACCCCTATTAGTCCAACTATATATAACTATAGATGACTAGATATCTGTTAATGTTATATTTGTATTTGTGGGTAATTTTTTATTTACATTTCCTGGCCTAGGTTATTCTCTCTTCATTAGTAATGCATCTTTTGTTTTGTACTTTTCCACATGATCGCTAATACAGTATTCTTAATATAATGTGTGGAAGCTCAGTTGCTGTCTGATGAAATATTATCTTACCTACTATCTTTGAAATGGTACTTTATGGTAGTTTTGGGGAGTCCACTGGTAAATTTCTCAGTGAGTCTTAGTTTTAAATTCCCAGAGTTTAGCTATCAAGTTATGTGGGTTTATTCAATTCCCATTTTATTTAGGAGAGTCTCAGGTAGAGTAAGATGTTATCAAATTCTTAATCAAGGTCAATAAAGTGAGATATGATCCCAAGGTGTTGCCTCACTTCATTAAGCCCTGAACCTACAAGCATTTAATAACTGACCTCACCCAGAGTGGGTGGGCTAGAAGGGCAGGTAGTATGACTGTACGAAACTGATGCTGTGAAATAGCCCAGTGGCCAGTCAACATTGATGGTTAGATAATCTCAAGTCTGCCAAGTCTAAAGTTAATATTGTTACGACTAAATTGGTGAATTGCTTTTGCCTTTTCCTAATCCTGAGAATCTTATTTACTTTGGGATGGCAATTCAAAGAGTGTTATATTTGGGTCTTATGCTGAGAATGGGAGCAAGGGCTCTTTTGAATTTTTAGTGTTGGTAGGTGGGTGATGAGGAAACCCAGGACATTGGGTTTGGGGTTAAATTTCAGTTTGTTACCCTCTGCCTTTGCCTGAATGACTATTTTTACATTCATTTGTGCAGAGTTTGATTTCAAAAGGTAACAAGTAGGCTCCTGCTACTTCTTGTTTGATGATATTAACAGGTACGAAAACAAATTAAACTAGCTTAGCCATTACATCACAGTTGCCTGAAGCTTTACAGTTACCTGGAACTTTGAACATATTCTTTGAAAGGTGCATCAAAAGTGATGGTGCAGTCTTTCCATTATAATTCTTTCCAGAACACATCATTCTAACAATATTGTGGTTTGTAATGGTTGTGTGTGAGTTGTGTTATTTTTCTCCTTAATTCAACCTTACTAACTTCATTGAAACTGTTCTTACCTATCCAAATACTGTCTTGGTTTCTCCTTCTGATTTTTTACCCCTAAATTCTGGAGTACTCAAGGATCAGTCTTTGATTCTCTGCCCTCTCCTTTCTCATTTTCGAAAACAGTGATCTAATCCAGTCTCATGGCTTTAAATACCTTCTGCATGCTAATGGCTCCCAATTCTGCCTCTGGTCAAGACCATCCCCTGACCTCCAGAACTGTATATGCATCCAGCTGCCTACTTGACATGTCTAATAGGCATCTCTAACTTAATATTGGCTCTAATGGAGCTTCTTATGGTCTCCCACAAACCAGCTTCTGCTGCAGCCTTCACTATCTCAGTTAATGCTAGCTCCATTCTTCTTATATCTTGGGCCAGAAACCTTGGTGTCATTCTTGACTTTTCTCTTTGTCTCACACCCAACATCTGCTCTGTCAGCAAATCCTATTAGCTCTGTCTCCCAAAATATATCCACATTTGACATCTATCACCATTCCTTTTGCCACCATCCTGGTCCTTGTCACCGTCTTTTGCCTGGTTTATTGAATTATTGAACTGTCTGGTCTCTCTCTTTCTACTTTACTTCTCTATAGTCTCTTCTTAGCACATTGCCAGAGTAACATTGTTAAAACTTCCTTAGTTCCTACAATTTTTCTATTGAAAACCTTCCAATACTTTCCCGTCTTACTCAGAAAAAAGCTAAAGACCTTAACTATTAACCTATAAGAACCTGTGGGATCTGAGCCTCCATTACCTCTCCACTCTCATTTCTTATTTGTTTACTCTGTTCCAGCCACATGGCCTTTTGGTCATTCCCTGAACATGCCTTTCCTTCAAAGCCCTTTAAAAAAAAAAAAAAAAAGATTTTACTTATTTATTTGAGAGAGAGAGATCACAAATAGTGAGAGAGGCAGGCAGAGAAAGAGGGAGAAGCAGGCTCCCTGCTGAGCAGAGAGTCCGATGTGGGGCTCAATTGCAGGACCCTGAGATCATGACCTGAGCTGCAGGCAGAGGCTTTACCCTCTGAGCCACCCAGGCACGCCCCCTTCAAGGCCCTTATACTTGCTGTTCACACTACATAGAATTCTCCTACTAGTATCAGCATACCTAGCTTTCTCACTTCCTTTGGGTTTTTACTCCCTGAAACCTTCCCTGGCCAACTTGTTTCCTGTCTCTTGCACGGAATATAAGCTTCATGAGGGTGGGGATTTTGCCTTGCTTTGTGTACTACAGAATTCTTAGCATCTAGAAGTAGTCACTGGCATGTAGTAGATGCTCACACATCCAAAAATTAATAAGTGAATGGGTTAATGATCTTGATTCTCGTAATACCTCTTAAAAGAGAAGATAGTAAGCTAACATAGCTCTACTAGATGTAAAGTTATGTTGAAGAAAAGAAGGATGGAAGGATTGAAAGAAGCCTGGATGGAAAGTAAGGATTTGGAAAATAATTTTAAATTTCTTGAAATATAGAGCAGTCCTATAAATGTATGAATAGCAGTACTCTTTTATTTAAATAACTTTTATTATTTTTCCATGGAAGCCACAAAAATTAGTTACTCCCATCAGTAGGCAACAGATTTGAATATCAGGCTGCAGTGTAAACCAGGAGACAGTTCTCTGGTTTGAGAACTGTGGACAAACATTTCAGATGTCTCTAGTTCATTGTGTAATTTAAGAAGGGTAACAGTGTGTCTTCGTTTTCCATGAATAGTCTTGGTTTAACTCTCTTGTTAATTATTAGTAGGATGGGTTTTTAATTCTCTCAAGGGTCCAAGTGTGATGATAAGTTATAAGGGCACCCTATAATTAAGGTGTTTGCTCCTAGCTAGTGATTGTAGTAAATACTGAAATTCATGCATCTTAAGAAAGTGTGACTTTCCGTGGGTGCCTGGGTGGCTTAGTCGTTTAAGTGTCTGCCTTAGCTCAGGTTATGATCTCAGGGTCCTGGGATTGAGCCCCATGTCTGGCTCCCTGTTCCACGGGGAGTGTGTTTCTCCCTCTCCCTTTGTACCTCCCTCCCACTCATGTGCATATGTTCTCTCTCTTCCCCCATAAATAAATAAAATCTTGAAAAAAAAAGTGTGACTTCCCAAACCCCTGTTCTGGTGACTAGCTGCTTTGAGAGAACACCTTTTCAAGCTTGCACTAGTAAAACCTTGATTATCTGGCACAAAACTGGAACCCTTAAGAAAATAATAATTTTCTGTAGTTTTTCTATGCCACCATAAGTACCTGTAGAAAAGTTTGTGTAAATTGTATTATGCTATATGTAGTATTCTACAGCTTAATGTTCTGTGTTATTGCATATATATGTACTTCATTTTTTCAACTTAATTTCTGTTTTATAATATTCAAAAACTCAGTATCCAAAACCAATGTATAAGGAGAGTTGGTATGAAACCATAAGATAAGCAAAAAAGAATGCTTTACTGTCTTAATCATAGGAGCATAAGATACGTAGTCTTACCATTTATGGTGTAGAAATCCTTACATTGGATTTCCACATTAGCTTTACTCATACTGTATATATAAATTTACGTCCTGCATCTCCCCCTCCGTGATTAATATTTAATATTTTAGTATTAAGATAGTTAATGGTTTTCTATATGCTTTAGACTAGATTACCAGAGGAGGAAGTACGAGCTCAAAAGCTATGACTATTTAAAAAAATGTTTTGATGTAATATATTGCCACACTGCTTTTCATAAGTATTGTATCAGTTAATACTTTAACCAGTTGAGTCTGATGTCGCTTATTTCATCACACCTGTGCTTGGGTTGGGCCTTTTGATTTTTAAAATATTTGTGATTGCAAAAACAATAGTTCCTTCTCTGTTTTAATTTACACTTCTTACGTTTTTTGTGACATACATTTTTTATAAACAATGTTAATTGTATCCTATTGTATATTAAAACATGATTTTAAGAGACCTCCATTTAGGGGGGGATATCCCTTATAAATAAAATTTTAATAGAGTTTGTTCAAAAGACAATTATTAATTTGTTTTTTGTGTTTTTTTTAAGGTTTTATTTTTTATTTATTTGAGAGTGAGCAAGCAAAGCCAGGAGGAAGGGAATATAGGGAGGGAGAAGCAGGCTCCCTGCTGAGCAGAGATTCCCAACGTGGGGCTCCATCCCAGGACCCTGGGATTATGACCTGAGCCGAAAGCAGCCTCTTAACTGGCTGAGCCACCGAGGCACCCCAAGACAATTATTAATTTTTAATTAAGAATCAATTGTTCAGGTTACCGTATTGAAATTAACCTCGAGTGGCAAAAAAAAACCTTTCTAAAATGCTTATTTAGTAAAAAAATTTTTCACAGTGGGGAAATGTGGCTTCTTTTTAAGAAAAATTAAATGTTTATCTTCAATATATTTAACATATATATTAGGTTTCATTGAGTTCATTGAGAACTAATGAACAACAAACTAATCATAGAAATTTGGTATTTCTTTCAGTAGGAGTTAACATTTACTAAATAATACCTTAAATATTTTCTTCTTTTCAAGGTATCATAGACGTCGTAGGAAACTGGATCCTCCAAAAGACAGATGATACTGAGGTTTTCAAGAATCGAAAAGATGTTATCTTGTGTCTCATTTGCCATTTGAGAAAATACATTGAGTATATTTACTAATACGTCATATAGCAAAATAATAAAATGTATTCATATATTAGAATGTATATTTCTTTATATATATTAGGGAATTGTGGATTTGACGTTCTCACTTACAAAAACCTACTTCATCTTACTTTGCTTTTGAGATACTGAGATCTACCATTTATTTTTATGTGTCTAGTGTGATTAAGTATTTTTACATTATCAGTCAAATATTGTTAGTAGTATAAATGTAATCAATAGAAATGTGCATGGTTCTCCTTCTCAAGGAAATTGTTAAATTGACTTTGAAAAGAAACTGGACTATCTGTGGGTCCTTTATATACATCATTATTAAATTCTCACAATAATCCTTTAAAGAAAGAGTATCATCTCCATTTTATGGGTAGGCCAAGTGACTTGAACCTTACTTAGCAAGTGGGAGAGCCAGAATCCAAACGATCAGGCCCCAAAGCTTTTTTTGTGGTGCATTACGATGACAAAGGGTATTTTCTTTCACCCAAGAATGTACTTTCCTAGAAAGAAAGTACATTTTGCTTACAAATTATATCATTTGTTTTGAGATTTTTTTTCTGGCTCTTCAAAAAATTATGTTAGCTTCAGAATACATGCAGCTCTGGTTAAAATGTTAATATCACTAAACTAGTGTTATGAGAATGTTAATAGATTATTCTGCTGTTGATTGTCAGTACCACCTTGTGATCCTTGATGGCGTTACTGCCCATGTGATTTCTATTTAGGAGGTGAGGAATCTCTTAAGAAGGTGGAGAAGTATTTTATTCAAACTTGTCAAATTTTAAAGTACTTTACAATGAAAATGATTTCATTGAAGTGAAATTGAAATGAAATTCATTGAAATAAAAACTTCATTTCACTTAAAGTCTGTTGTTTAGTCTAGTTATAATAAAGGAACTCTAGCTGAAGGTTTAAGTATTTATAGTAGAATCTATGGACTAATAAATAGGGAACAGTAAAGGAAATAATTAATAATGGTGACCCTCTACTACCAAAAGGAAATGGTTTTTAGTGGCTTGCTTTTTTCATTAATACATTAATTTGGGGGTAAAGATCAAAGAAAATGAAGTTGATAGAACTTAATCAGAAATATTTATGAGACATATTCAATGACATTGAAAAATGGTTAAAATTTTTTGAGATTGCTTTATATCCAAATTTTTATAAAAATTGAGATATGCTATATTTTAGAAGTAGGAAGAATAAGAATTAATTAATTTTTTTTCTAAGTATAAAGATGTACTAAATGGAGATAGCTCGACTGTAAGATGCTTAAACCACACATCCACATGTCAGAGCTTTAGAGAATTAACTTCAATCTTTCCGTATTAGAAATACAAATTAATACTGTAGTTGCTGGAATTTTGGTTTTCATGGATTACTGTTATTTACTTTTGCTAAATAAGTACATATTACATCACTATCATCACCTCCTTTCTGCTCCTTCCATTCCCCACGACCCCAGGGACAACTTATCTGCCATCACAAACATTTTATTAAATGTCCACTTATTTGTCTTCTTTTTCCCTGAAACTTAAAAACTACATGAGGTAGGATGGTCCTCTATTAAATGGAGTTAATTTTAACTTCTATAAAAATTCACTATTTGGTTCTTTTTTTTTTTTTTTTGACTACCCAGTTCTCAAGTGTCCATTGGTAAGGTGAATCAACACAGTGCAAGCTGATAAAAAGCACTGTCAGTGAAACCACGAGAGGGCACTCTCACATAGTATTCCCTTCCAGTGTTGCTCAGACAAAGGTAGTAACTTAAGTGCTTATTTACCACAGAATATTGGGTGTTCTTTAGGTAAGAATGACTAGTAGAATAAATGGTAGTAGTGAACTTATGCGTTGAACTATCTTGAGGCCATTATTCATTCTGTTGATCTAGTTGTGAAGCATTTACCAAACCCCTAATATATATGAAGAAGCTTTATACTTTTTGCTTAGGCCAATTGCAAAAAAATGGTTCCAGAATCTAAGGATGATTATATCTACTTCACTAGTTATCTGCTGAGCTCTTAATTTTTATAATGATGTTTTTTAACCATGAACATAATACATCATTCTTTAAAAAAGGATAAATAGAAAATAAAAATTACCCGTAATTGTCCCTTGTAAAGAGAACACTAAAAGGGGTGCCTGGGTGGCTCAGTTGGTTAAGCGACTGGCTTCGGCTCAGGTCATGATCCTGGAGACCCAGTATTGAGCTCTGCATTGGGCTCCCTGCTTCTCCCTCCCTCACTCCCCCTGCTTGTGTTTCCTCTCTAGCTGTGTTTCTCTCTGTCAAATAAATAAGTAAATAAAATCTTTAAAAAAAAGATAACACTAAAATTTTTGCTTTCCTTCACTGCATAAATAGATTTCAGAGATTAAAAGTAGTATTAATTATGGATGCTATTTTATAACTTGCTTTTTTCATTTACTATAATTGATTTTTTGCCATATCATTAAATACTCTCATGTACCAAATGCATATTATTGTGAAACTGATTATCAAAATTGACTTCCTCCTTTTAGACATAATCTGGTTTCTGTTTGTTCCCTGTTACACATAATGCTGTTATTAACATCCTAGTGGATACTTTTCTTTTTTTCTAAAAGACTTCAATTTTAGGGGCACCTGAGTGGTGCAGTTGGTTAAGTGTCTGACTTGCTTTCAGCTCAGGTCATGGTCTCAGGGTCTTTGCTCAGTGCAGAGACTGCTTAAGACTCTCTCCCTCTCCCTCGCGCACCCTCCCCAACTCAAACCTTAGAAAAAATAAGTAAAAGACTTTTTAAAAAAAGATTTTATTTATTTATTTGACAACAAGATCACAAGTAGGCAGAGAGGCAGCAGAGAAAGAGGAGGAAGCAGGCTCACTGCTGAGCAGAGAGCCCGATGGGGTCCTCGATCCCAGGACCCTGAGATCATGACCTGAGCCATAGGCAGAGGCTTAACCCACTGAGCCACCCAGGCACCCCCAAAGACTATTTTTTAAAACAGTTTTAGGTTCACAGCAAAATTAAATGGAAGGTACAGATATTTCTCATATCCCCACACGTACATAGTTTCCCCCTTATCAATATCACCCACCGAGATACTACATTTGCTACAGTTGATATATCTACATTGACACATCATCACCCAGAGTTCATGGTTTACATCAGGGTTCACTCTTGGTGTTGTGCATTCTATGGGTTTTGACAAATAATAGAATGGCATATGTCTACCATTATAGTATCTATAGCATAGTTTCATTGCCTTAAAAATCCCTAAAAATGGTGTTCTGCCAATTCATGCTCCTTTCCTTCCTAATCCCTGGTAACCACTGATCTTTCTTGTCTTCATAGTTCTGCCTTTTCCATAATGTTTTATATTAGCATCATACAGAATGTAGTATTTTCAGATTGGCTTCTTTCACATATTAGTATGTCTTTTCATATCTTGATAGCTATTTGTTTTCAGTGCTGAAAAATATTCTATTGTCTGGATATCCCACACTTCATCCATTCACTACTGAGGGGTATATATTCATAAACTGAAGGGTGTATTCGTTGCTCCCAAATTTGGGAATTATAAATGAAGGTGCTATAAACTATGTACAGGTATGTGGACCTAAGTTTTCAGCTCCTTTGAGTAAATGCCAAGGAGCATGATTACTGGATTGTAAGGTAAGAGCATTTTTAATTTTGTAAGAAACCACCAAGCTTGCTTCCAAAATGGCTGGAGCATTCTGCATTCCCAACAGTAAATGAGAGTTTCCTTGCTCTATATTTTCACCAGCATATTCTAGATTTTTAGATTTTGGCCATTCTAATAGGTGTTTAGTGGTATCTTAGTTGTTTTAATTTGCATTTCCTTGAAATATTGCCTGTGGTGCATCTTTTCATATACTTATTTGCCATCTGTGTATCGTCTTTGGTGAAGTGTCTGTTGTTAAGGTCTTTGGCTCATTTTTTAATTGGATTATTTGTTTTCTTATTGTTGTTTTAAGAGTCTTTTTGTATATTTTGTATATCAGTCTTTTACTTGGTAGGTGTCTTACATGTATTTTCTCCCATTCTGTGGCTTGGCTTTTCATTCTCTTCACAGTGTCATTTCACAGAGAAGAAATTTTTTTTTTTTTTAAAGATTTTATTTATTTGACAGAGAGAAACACAGCCAGAGAGGGAACACAAGCAGGGGGAGTGAGAGAGGGAGAAGCAGGCTTCCCGCCGAGCAGGGAGCCCGATGTGGGACTCGATCCCGGGTCTCTGGGATCATGACCCGAGCCGAAGGCAGTCGCTTAACCAACTGAGCCACCCGGGCGTCCCACAGAAATTTTTAATTTTCATTGTCTGCTTTGTCAAGTTTTTCTTTCATGGATCATGCCTTTGATATTGTATCTAAAAAGTTATCACTAAACCTGAGATCATCTAAATTTTCTCCTATGTTCTGAAAGCTTTATATTTTATAAAGTTTTGGATTTTACATTTAGGTCTGTGATGTGTGTATGGGTGGGTGGGTGGGGGACCATTGAGTTAATTTTTAGGAAGGATATAAGGTCTGTGTCTAGATTCATTTTTTTGTACGTGGATATGTGGTTGTTCCAGTTCTATTTGTTGAAAAGACTATTTTTGCTTCATTGTATTGCATTTACTCCTTTGTCAAGAATCAGTTGACTGTATTTATGTGGCTCTATTTTTAGGCTCTCCTGTTCTGTTCTTTTGAAATATTTTGTCTATTAGTTCACTAGTACCACAATCTCTTGATAATTGTAGCTTTATAGTAAGTCTTAAAATAAGATAGTGTCAGTCCTCTTTGTTTATCTTCTTCAATACTAGAGGGTTATATTAATTGATTTTTGAAAGTTGAACCAGTCTTATTTATATACCTGGCTTAAATCTCATTTGATCATGGTGCATAATTCTTTTATACCTTTTTTGAATTTGATTTGCTAATTGTTGAGGATTTTTGCATCTATGTTCATTTTAGATACTGGTTTATAGTTTTCTCATCTGGTAATGTCTTTATCTGGTTTTTATATTGGAGTAATGTTGGTCTCATGGAATGAGTTAGGAAGTATTCCCTCTGCTCTATCTTCTGAAAAAGATTGTAGAGAATTGGTATTATTTCTCCCTTAAATGTTTGGTAGAATTCACCTCTGGGCTTGGTGCTTTATGTTCTGGAAGGTTATTATTGATGCAGTTTCCATTTATTTATTTTAAAACTATTTATTTGTAAGAAAGAGAGAGCGCATGCATAAGTACAAGCAGGGGGAACGGCAGGCAGAGGGAGAAGCCCGCTCCCTGCTGAGCAAAGAGCCTGATGGGGAGGGGACTCGATCCCAGGATCCTGGAGTCATGACCTGAGCCAAAGGTAGACGCTTAACTGACTGAGCTACCCAGTCATTATCCAGTGCAGTTTCTTTAACTGATACAGGCTCATTCAAGTAGTCTATATCTTGTGTGAATTTTGCCAAATTATGTCTTTCAAAGAATTGCTCCATTTCATATGAGTTATCTGTGGGTATAGAGTTCTCTTTGGGAATTTTAGTAATGTCCCCTCTTCCATTTCTGGTATCAGCAATTTATGTCTTCTTTTTCTTAGTTAGCCTGCCCGGGGCTTATTATTTTTTATTGCTCTTTACAAAGAACCAGCTTTTGGTTTTATCAATTTCTTCTCTTGATTTCCTGTTTTCAATTTGATTGATTTCTACTCTAATTCTTATTATTTCTTTTTTTCTCCTTACTTTGGATTTGATTTGCTCTTCCTTTTCTAGTTCCCTAAGGTGGAAAATCAGATGGTTAATTTTAGATCTTTCTCTTTATCTAACACATCTATTCAATGCTAAAATTTCCCTTTAAACATGGCTTACACTGCATCCCACAAATTTTGACAAGTTTTGTGTTATTTTCATTTAGTGAAAAATACTGTTTAATTTCTCTTGATATTTCTTCTTTGACCCCTGTTACTTAGCAGTGTGTTATTTAATCTTCAAGTATTTTGGGATTTTCCAGCTGTCTTTTTGTAAATGATTTCTAGTTTAATCCCATTGTGGTCTGAGAGCAGACACTGTATGATTTCTATCTTAAGTTTGGTAAGTTGTGTTATATGGCCAGGAATGTGGTCTGTATTAGTAAATGTTCCATGTGAACTTGAGAAGAATATGTATTCTACTGTTGTTGGTTGAAGTAATCTATAGATGTCCATTATATCTAGTTGACTGATGGTGTTTTTGAGTTCAGCTATGTCCTTACTGATTTCCTGCCTTCTGGATCTGTCCATTTCTGATAAAGGGGATTAAAGTTTGCAGTTACAATACTGCATTCATCTATTTCTCCTTGCAGTTTTAGCCTCACATATTAGGTGCATACACATTAATGGTTATGTCTTCTAGAAAAATTACCCTTTTATCATTATATAATTCCTTTCTTTTCCCTGATAGTGTTCCTTGCTCTGTGCTTTTGTTTTGGAAGGCCCTAGCAATGTGAACAAACCCTGACTGAAGGAATATTTTTCCAGCTTCAGACTTGTATTTTTCAGTTTCCAGAAATGAGTCAACTTGAATATCAGCACATAAATACAAGAGGTTAACAAATTACTTTATTTGCTGAAGGCATAAATAAATGTCTCCATGGCTTAATGTCAAAGGGAATGATTTCTTAGATTTTTTTTTCTTAGAAGTTCAAAATGACTTGCTAATATTCTTAGCAAAATAATTTGTAAATACTGTCCCAATTACAGTTCAGCCATTACCCCCTACTATTTTCTAATATGCTGCTTAACCTTCTGAAAGAAATAATAGTTTAACACAACAGGAAGAAATGCTCAGGAAGAATATGTAATATGTTTTCTAGTTTTGCACAAAGGCATCTGCTTTGATTTAGTAACATCATCCTGCAGGAACCTAAAATGCTTCACAGTTGTGATGGCCTGAGTTCTTACAATGTTGCTTGTAAGTTGCATTTTTAGATGGAGAAACTGAGGTAGAGTTCCACAATTACTTCTGGAAATTACAAGTAGAATCCTGAATCAGTCTTTAATTCAGCAAGATTATATTTTCTAATGTTCTCTCCAGGCATCTAATTATTTCAGCAAATTTTATGAAGCACCTGTAAAGTTCAAGCCACAGTGTTTTCAAAGATGAGGCCTCATTCCTGATTTACAAAATATCTTGCCCAGACCTTCCCGCCTTTCCCTTCTAGTCAGAATTCACTTCTTCCTTCTTCATAATCCAAAGCACATTGAATACTAATGTATCACTTTTTAAAATTTGTCTTGAATTAGAGCAAAGTTTGTGGTTAATTGTGGTTAGTGTGATAATTTTAATTAATCCCATTGGCCTTTTTCATCATTGACACCCAGCTATAACTACCATCAGTAGGATCATAGAAGATAGAATAGTAAACCTGAAAGACACCTTGAAGATGATTTTTGGGTACATACGTTGATTTTATAAATAGGGGAACTGAAATTCAGTAAGACTAACTGATTAGCCCAAGATCACCTCATGGCAAAACCAACCAATGTCTTCTTTAAACATTAAGGATATTTTTATATGTGTATTTATGCATACACATACTGATGAAATTTGCCTGCAACAACAGATGTTTATTGGCATACTAATAGAGGTTCAACAACTGGCTCTGCTTGGTAATGTTTGCCAATTTCCATGGTGTAAATGATCCCATCATGGCTGATTTAATCTACCAACAATTTAACAGCTAGCTCACAAAATTTCTGACAATGTAATAATTGGATCTTAGATTGCTATTAATCAACTCCAACATACCACTGGATGTACCCCTGATTAAAACATTATATCATTTTCTTACTCATCCTAGTTATCCATTCAAAGACACTCTACCTTATTTTCTAATTAATGTTTCCCCGCGGGAAATAAAAAATCTTTACATGTTAGCTTTCACTTTCACTTTCAGATTTTTGGGGTGTGTGTGTGAAAGGATTTGACGACGACTTTTTTTTTTTTTTAATTGTTACTTAAATTTTTTTTTCCAGTGTTCCAAGATTCATTCCCCATTCCCCACACCCAGTGCTCCACACATTAGGTGCCCCCAGTACCCACCACCAGGCTTTCCCATTCCTCCACCCCCCTCCCTCCCAAGTCCCTCAGTTTGTTTCTGTGGGATTTGATGACTTCTTAATAAGTGTTTAAAACTACTTGCAGGGTCTGTCTCTTAAGAGAACTTTGGATGAACCTTTGAGTATTAGTTACCTATTTGCTAAGTTACAAGTCATCCCAAATACTTACTTGGATTGCATCCATATCTTGGCTATTATAAATAATGTTGCAATAAACATCAGGGTGCATGTATCTTTTCAAATTAGTGGGGGTTTTTTTGCTTTGAGTAAATACCCAGTAGTAAAATTACTGGATCATGGAGTAGTTATATTTTTAATGTTTTGAGGAAACTCCATCTTGTTTTCTACAGTGGCTGTACCACTTTGCATTCCCATCAAAGTGCATGAGGCTTCCCTTTTCTCCATATCCTTGTGAACATTTTTATTTCTTGTGTTTTTGATTTTAGTCATCCTGACAGGTAGGAGGTGATATCTCATTGGGGCTTTGATTTGCATTTCCCTGGTGATGAGTGATGTTCAGCATCTTTTCCTGCATCTGTTGCCCATCTGTATGTCTTAGGGAAAATGTCTGTTCAGGTCCTCTGTCCATTTTTTTAATTGGATCATTTGGGGGTTTTTTTTGGTGTTGAATTATATAAGTTCTTTATATATTTTCAATATTAACCTGTTATTGGATATATCATATGCAAATATCTTCTCATTCAGTAGGTTGCCCTTTTGTTTTGTTGATGATTTCCTTTGCTATGCAAAAGCATTATGTTCTGTGGTATAATCCCAGTGATTTTTATTTTTGCTTTTGTTTCCCTTGTCTGAGGAGACAAATCTAGAAAAATGTTTCTATGGCTGATGTCAAAGAAATTATTACCTATGTTTTCTTCTGGGAGTTTTATGGTATCAGGTCCCACATTTAGGTCTTTAATCCTTTATCCTTTAAATCCTTTAAAATGAAGTTAACTTCAT
This sequence comes from Spilogale gracilis, assembly GCA_004023965.1. NCBI lineage: Eukaryota > Metazoa > Chordata > Mammalia > Carnivora > Mephitidae > Spilogale > Spilogale gracilis. The sequence goes on from PITA01001831.1 coordinate 52,959, forward strand.
TTTGATAAGCATCGCAAACATCGAACCCAAATGGCAGGAAATAAAGTGACCACAAATGGCTATTGTCTTTTTCCTAATAAAAACAGCAGTTGTTCAAAATGATTTTTTTCCTACTTATGCCTTATATTAAAACGTCTATGCCAGGTAATCTCCCAAGGATCTTTTTCTTATTAACAACCTTAGTTTAAATTGTATTTCCCTTCCTTACTTTCCCCATCACATTATTGCACAGAATGTATATTATCTTGTTACTTTATTATTAAATCATCCATTTCTAAAGAAATAAGAAATAAATGATTTGTAAGAGAAAGTATGTATACTTTCTTTCTCCCCTTTAGTTACAAATAACCTACTAAGTGCTTACTCAAGCTTACACTTTCTCTAACAAAGAGTTATTTTGAGAGGTTTTACTGTCTACTCTTTCAGTTTTTCTAGTCCTTAAAGCTAGTAGAACCCTTAATCTTTGTGTTACCCAGACATTTGCTGAATTCAAGGACAGCTATCCAAGTTGGTTAATGGCTTTGTTCTTTAAAAAGAATCTGATTTTGGTTCGATGCTTATAATCAATGTATTAAGTGTAGTGTTGAGTCATTGCATTCTGTGGTTTGTCTTTGCCTGCCTCAATGGATTAACCTGCAGTTTTCTTCTGGGGATTTACCTTTTCCCCATTTTGAGTCTGTGAGGTCTCAATGCATTCCCCATATCAAGAGTGGAGCCATGACCCAGGCCTAAGACAACCTGCACATGTGTTCTTGAGGTAGCTGCATGACCTAAACCAGTGCAGTCTGAGGATATTTCAAGATTTCTATGAATGCCACCAGCAGATATGTTTTTCTTCTCCTTGGAATATGAACTTAAAGGTCTCTGAGGTTGGCATTTCTGCAGTCATCTCATGAAGATGAAGGGATTATCTGAGAATGGAGTCAATCTAAAAAACATGGAGGTAAAAGATGGAGAAAGAGAAACCCAGGCCTAATTACTTGAATCAAAAATTAAATTTTTGCTGAAGCCCATTTGAATGAATCTTTCTGATATATTAAAATTCTACTTATTAAAATTAAAATTGTTACTAAAATTCACTTGAATAAGAGGAAAAATTAGTTAAGTACATATATATCTGACTTTTAGAGCAATATCTGAGAGACAAATGAAAACTCAGAGTCTATTGGCCATCTCAGCTTGTCCTACATACTTGCCAAAATTAACATCTAGAAAAGCATAAAAAACTAGGCTTTGAGTATTCTAAAAAAAATCCAACCAATTGCTTGGGATATCCTGAGTTTGAGAGATACAGTCCAGTCCTGTAACAATGCATTATAATGAAAAAAATTCTTAGTAGTGATCATGAGATACCAGAAAGCCACGGTTATCAGAAAGAGTCATAGGCTCCACAGTTGGACCTAGGGGGTATTATGCTCAGCATAATAGAGAAAAGACAAATACCATATGATTTCACTCATATGTGGAATTTAAAAAACAAAACATTAACAAAGGTAAGGGAAGGAAAAATAAAATGAGATCAGAGAAGGAGGCAAACCAGAAGAGACTCTTAACTCTAGGAAAAAAAACTAGGAGGGTATGTGGGTGGGGTGATGAAGTAATTGGGTGATGGGCATTAAGGAGGGCACTTGAAGTAATGAGCACAGGGTGTTGTATGCAACTAAATGCTACCTCTGAAACTAGTAATAAACTATAGGTTAATTGAATTTAAATAAAAAATAAAGAGTCATAGGCTCATAGAATTTTAGATTTGGAGGAGTTAAAGTCACCTACTACTCAGTAATACAGGGGAATGGACTCATGCCATTTTCAACAATGTAAGTTGAAATACATGGTTTAAGGGGCGCCTGGATGGCTCAGAAGGTTAAGCCTCTGCCTTGGGCTCAGGTCATTATCTCAGGGTCCTGGGATCGAGTCCCACATCGGGCTCTCTGCTCGTGGGGAGCCTGCTTCCCCCTCTTTCTCTCCCTGCCTTCTGCCTATTTGTGATCTCTCTCTCTCTGCCAAATAAACAAATAAAATCTTTAAAAATAAATAAAATCTTTAAAAAAATAAATACATGGTTTAATCCTTAAATAACTGAAATTTAAATATCTGAACACAATGGTTTTCCAATCCCTCCTACTGACTAAATCTCTACAGTACATGAGAATTTTTTCTAAAGATTTTATTTATTTATTTAGTTAGTTAGTTATTCATTTATTTATGAGAGAGAGCACGAGCAGGGGAAGGAGGAGGAGAATGGGAAGAGGAAGGACAGACTACACTGAGCCCAGAGCCCGCCCATGATGATGACAGCAACAATGGAGATCATCATTGTGGGCACCATCCCAGGACACAGGATGCCGACATCATGACCTGAGCTGAAATCAGATGCTTAGCCGACTGAGCCATCCAGCCTTTGGAAGAAAGGCTTCTGAAAGTACCTCGTTAACGGGTGAATGAATGATGGTCATTCTTCACCCACCACGGATTCTATTTTCCTCTTTGGTAAAATGCTTTTTGGTTAGCCAGAGAAGAAAGTCTGCCCTTGTCAGAGATTTTTCTACAACCTGGACTCAGAGGGGGAAAAATCCCAGGTGGTCAGTTCCTTTTAGGCTGCTTGGCTTCCAGGAAAGAGAAAAGCTTGAGTTTCAATCTTCATAGCTCTTTTCCTAAGCAGACCATTATAAAAATAATATTCCTGCTTAGAGGGTCTTCTGATACAAATAAGACAAGGGAATGCAGTTAACAAGTATTCCACATCTAACTAGACCAAAGGGGACTTGCCCCTGGTTCTGTTTGTTTCTCCTTGTGTCTCTCCTTGAGCACCACGTACTGGGGGACTCTCAAGGCGGCACTGGTTTTCTCAGAAAGCAGAAATATTTCTTTTTTTAAAAAATATTTATTTATTTGACAGAGAGATCACAGGTAGGCAGAGAGGCAGGCAGAGAGAGAGGAGGAAGCAGGTTCCCTGCTGAGCAGAGAGCCTGATGTGGGTCTCGATCCCAGGACCCTGAGATCATGACCTGAGCCGAAAGGAGAGGCTTTAACTCATTGAGCCACCCAGGCGCCCCAGAAATATTTCTTGAGAGGGAATGAAGGTATTCCAGAAAATATTAAAGGACCACGTGCTAGGCAATGAAATTGACTTCTAAATTGAAAAGTATCTCTATAAGGTATTTTTACCATCTGGTTTGCCAGAGCAGAGAGGCTGATGAGTCAGGAAGGCTCATTTGCCCTCCTGTGTGCTGTTATTGTGAGCAAGGCTATTCAGGGATTTGTTTAGCTACACATTGTCCCTCCCCCAAAACCCCAGTATGAGCAGTCATGAAGATGATTACTATAATCTTACATACATTTGCATGATTGTGTATTTCTCATGGGTGATTTCCTCCCCAGGCTAACCTCTTTTCTGTCTGGAGTGAGACTAATGAACGGACGAGTATATGGACACTCTCGTCTTTAAGCGTTTTTCCTATGCAAAAAGAATTCAGAAATGTAATTCTTAAAAAGTGAGTGTGGTACAGAAGGGACTAGAGGTGTTCAAGAAAACAACCCGATTACTTTTAGTGCCATCTGGAAATAAAATTATTTTAGGAATCGGCAAGCCTCTATAGAAGGAATGGATTATGCTCTTCTGTCTTTAAATTGCAGTGTGTGATTCTTCAGTTGAAGAGGATAGGGGGAAGTCAGAGGTGATAATATGCTTTGGAAAGTCTGCCAGCAATATTCACCAAGAAACTTAAGTGTTCGTACCCTTTGATCTATTAATTCCACTTGTAGCTATCTGTCCTGTAGAATTAATCATAGATACAGACAAGCTTCTATTACAAGGAAGACCACTGCTGAATTACTTATAATAGGGAGAAATTAGAGATGATCTAAATGTTTAACAAAAAGAGAAGGGCTAGGGTTCCTTGGTGGCTCCGTTGTTAAGCGTCTGCCTTCGGCTCAGGTCCTGGTCCCAGAGTCCTGAGATGGAGCTCTACATCGGGCTCCCTGCTCCATTGGGAGCCTGTTTCTCCCTCTCTCACTCCCCTTGCTCGTGTTTCCTCTCTCGCTGTGTTTCTGTCTGTCAAACAAATAAATAAAATCTTAAAAAAAAAAGAGAGAGAGAGAGAGAAGGGCTAAATAAACTCTGGGTCCTGCTTATTATGAAATGTTATGGTATTAAATCATGTTTGTAAAGAGATTTAATAACATAGGAAAATTCTCCTGGTAAAAGATGTACCTAGAATAAGGGCTGAAATATTTTAGGCACTCAATAAATATTTGTTCAATCAGTACATGAATGGATCACTGCCAGAGAAATGAAGGTTAACATTTTTTAAAACTATAGGTAGGGTTAACACTTCTGGAAAGGCATTTTAGAGGCAGAAGATAAAAATAATTCTCTGCCCTTAAAAAAAAAAAAGAAAGAGAAAAGGAAACACACAAAAAATCTTGATCTTGAATATAAGCCAGTGGAAAAGCCTTTCTTCCAAGACGATTTAAGTGGAAATGGAGTCCATTTACAATACTGAAGGTACCTTCCTCTAAAATGAGATTCTATTAACTCAGCACACAGAAAACTCACTTTTTCTATGTGCTAAAAATTTTGCTGAGATGTTAGTTTGAGGAACTTTTCTAATTTAAAAGAGTTTCATTCTTTTACCGTTTTGTTAGGTGAAGAGGTGGAAATATTTTTACCTCATTAAACAGTCTCGATTCCAAAGACCCAGACAGAGCACCTGCCGTGTAAGCCTACTTCCTACGCTTGCCCTCTAAGGGTAAGACTGGCAGCTGTAGACATTCTTGGAAGTGTTTGCCTTGTACATTTTAGCTCAGTTTTAAAAACTGGCTCACTGCCATTCTGCACTCCAGCTTGTGATACTTAAATAGGAGATTCAAATTAGGCAGATATAAAAGAGTGTGTGTGTGTGTGTGTGTGTAGGGTGATGATGGAGTGAGACCCCATAAAGAAAACCAACAAAAATATGTGTGTTGGAAGCCATACTCTGAGCCAAAGGCTGTACTTGTTAAGTGGAAATTAGGGGTCCACCTACAACGGGAATGTTTCAAAACTAAGATCAGGACAAAACCATCACCAACATCCAAGGTCACCCCTAGGACTGTGGAGCTCTGAAGTGAATTACACTGTGCTTCACTGTGTGGGAAGCCTCAGCTCCCAAGAAAGGAGTATAATTTTAGAAGCGCTCTTTAAGAAAAGAATACAATTTCAGGACACCTAGGTGGCTCAGTTGCTTAAGCGTCTGCCTTTGGCTCAGGTCATGATCCCAGGGTCTCAACATTGAGCCCCAACCCCCGGCTCATGCTTGCACTCACTCTGTCTCTCTGAAATAAATAAATAAAATCTTAAAAAAAGAGAGAAAGAATACAATTTTAGAATTTAAATACTGTAAGAAGGATACACAGCAAAGCTTAAGAATCATTGGAATACATCCACCAAACCCTACTATGTGTATCCCCATGCCAACTTTTCCTTTAGCTAGATCCCATAATGTCTAAGGCCCCTCTGTGTAGCTCTCTGACAGGAGGGAGATTGTGAAGAAGGGAAAACCAAAGAGCAAAATCAGAGGTCTTAACTGATTGTGGTTAAAATGCCTTAATTCTGCAAATTTAACAAAAACATGTACCCCTTGTGAACATATTATTAGGACTTTTTCTAGGGCCTGTACAAGTTAGGCGCCTTGAAACTCAAGCTTCGTTAGTTCAGGATAAATCCTTCTCTGACGGTGCCCCATCCCTAGCACTTTTCTGCAGATTAAATTAGACTAAAATTAAAGGCAGCGAAAGGGACGAGTAGAAAGACAGAAATTATAGAAAGGTCACAGTGGGGACTCATCACATACATTCTTATTCTTCATGCAAATATTGAGCTCTCGGGCTGGGAGATGACACCAGACATGTTAGATCTTCTGGAAGATACATAAAGGAATCTTTGGGCTGACGACCAGGCCTCCAGATGTAAGCATTAGCACAAATTGCAAAGCAAGGTTGTTTCAACCTTGTTTCAAGGTTGATTCAACTCAGTAGAGAAGAGAAAGTGACTTAGGAGGGCAGGGGGGTTACTTGGAGTTAAGAGAGCTGGGAGATAGTGCCTTGTCCAGATGCCTTGAAATTCGGGACTGGGCACTCATTGCTAAATTTGCAGTTCCCTCCAGGCTGGCAAATGGGGGAACTTGTACCAAGTTTCTCAGTGGAGAGGGCCACACATGTGAAAAGACAGAACAAAACAAAACAAACCGAGGTTGACTTTTGGGTGAACTGTAAGTGCTGGGGCCAGCCGCTGGATTGGGGGTGAGTGGTTGATGGAGGCTTGATGAAGGACACTTGCAGCCCCAGGAAGCCCTGAGGCAGCAATAGCAGAAACAGTGAGAGCACTGAATATCGGTGCTGAATGGGAGGAAGGATGGGGGGTGGGGTGGGGACAGGGAGGACCCAGGAATGAGAAACAAAATCAGACCATTTAGGTACTTGGGTAAATTAAAAATACAAGCTTATTAAACGATGCATATTTTATTTTTTTTTAAAATACTTTATTTATTATTTGAGAGAGAATGAGAGACCATGAGAGGAGGAAGGGTCAAAGGGAGGAGCAAACTCCCCACACTGAGCTGGGAGCCCGACCCGGGACTCAATCCCTGGACTCCAGGAACATGAACTGAGTGGAAGGCAGTCGCTTAACCAACTGAGCCACCCAGGCACCTCTAAACAGTGCATATTTTAGAAGCACACACAGAAAGAGAAGGATACAAATTACATACATCAGAAGGATTGACTATGGGAGAGGATTAGAAGGAAGAAGGAAGGTTAAAAGGGAACACATTACTCACTCAATTCATAAAAAAGAGAGGGATCATGAAAACAAACCAACAAAACACTCCAACAGCAATGAGAGAAAGTCAATTTTTTGCAGAGTGGGGAGATTTCCAATAATAATGGTTGGTGGGATCTGCATAGAGTAGTTTCAGACTCTCAGCTATTATGAGAGTTGTGGGGCTTTAGGAAACAAGGGCTCCCTCTCATCTAGAAGAACAGAAGGGATATTTTTAAAAACTGCTTTGTAGTTTGCAAGGGAAAATGATACATGCTTTTGCTTTTTTTAACAAATGCAAATAATACAGATTATTAAATGAATTGATTCCATGTAGAGTACTTAAATAGAATGCCTGACACATAATAAGCCCTCAATAAAGGTCACAAAAATAACCTGAAACTCCACCACCCAGAGATAAGCACAATTAAAATTTTGGTAAATGTCTTTTCTAGGAAATATATCGATTTACCTAATTGGAATGGAATCAAACTGTATGTGATGTTCTGAAACCTGGGTTTTTACACAACATCATACTATAAAGATCATCTCATGTCAGGAGTATATTGTCCTCACCCTTTCTAAAGTCTAGGGTATACATTGTACAGATGTTCCATAATCTACTTAACCTGCTCCCAGTCAGTCGACACTGAAGCTGCTTCCAGTTTTTTATCATTATATGTAATGATAAAATTACCTATAATGTAATTGCCGGCCCATCTTCTCATACCTACCATTTTGTACTTGTTTGAATATTAGCTCCTAGAAGTGGAATTGTGGGGTTAAAGGGGATGCACATTTGACATTTTAATACCACTAAACTTCCCTACAGAAAAGTCTCCCAGGTATTTTGTTAGCTCTCAACAAAGGGTGCAGTTCTTTTCAATCTCTAGATACCTGCTGGGTGACAAATAGCTTATTGTCAATTATGTTTGCTTTTTTGTTGTTAATGTAATGGTTAATTTTATGTGTCAATTTGACTAGCATATGCTGCCCAGTTTTTTGATCAAACACCAGACCAGATGCTGCTGTGAATGCATATTTTAGAGAAGATCAACATTTAAATCAGTAGATTTTGAATAAAGCTGACCACCCTTCATGATGTGGGTGGGCCTCATCCAATCAGTTGACGGCTTCAGAGAAACGGTCAGCTTTTCCCTGGGTCTCCAGCCCTGCGTGTTTTAGACTGCCTGTCCCCACGTGAGCCAAGTCCTTAAATAAATAATTCCTAAATATATACATATCCTATTGATTTTGTTTTTCTGGCAAACTCTGACTGATAGAACTAGTAAAGTTGCCCCATTCAACTGTTCTTTAGCCACCTGTATTTCTTTTCTCTTCTCTTTTCTTCTTTCCTTCTTTCCTTCTTTTCATTCTCTCTCCTCCCTCTCTCTCTCTTTTCTCTTTCTCTCTCTTTTCCCTCCTTCCTTCCTTCTTCTGTCCCTCCTTCCTCCCTCCCTCCCTCCCTCCTCCTCTCCATCTCTCCGTAAAAATAATCTTTTTGATGCCTGCGTGGCTCAGTCATTGAGATCTGCCTGTGGCTCAGTCATTGAGATCTGCCTTTGGCTCAGATCATGATCTCAGGGTCCTGGGACTGAGTCCTGCATTGGGCTCGTTGCTCGGTGAGGAGCCTGCTTCTCGCTCTGACTCTGTAGCTGCAATCTCTCGGATAAATAAATAAATAAATAAATAAATAAATAAATAAACTAAATCTTAAAAAAAAATTATCTCCTTGCCCTGTGCCTGAGTCTTTCTTAGTCCCTGTGCTCATGCCTGACATGAGGTATGACCTAGGACCCCGAACTGATGGTTTCTGCAGTGTGCACCCTGATTTTCTAAGATCTTATACTTCAGGTGATTTAATGTACATAAATAGGTTGGATAAATAAAGCGGAATGACTGACAGTGCTGCTTAGTTAAGGGAGCTTAGTCAAAAACCAGTTCCTCCTTCATCTGTCAGTTAACAGCTGAATTTCCTGTTGTTTCTCTTTCCCCCCTCGTAGAGGCTGATGTCATCACAGCCGTGTAGCAGAACAATTTTCCACAGCAATGGAAGTTGCTGTGACGGCCTGGGGATTACAAAAGTTGGTAAGGAAGTTTGCCATCAGTACTTACTATCAGAAATTACAAAGAAAATTAATTTTAAACTTTCTGGGAAAGGAGATGTTCAGTGAAACTAGAAATTTTTCTTAATGTATTATACAAAGAAAGCCTATCTCGTATCTACTAGAGAGAGAATGCCCTACGACTTCAAGGTACCAAATAAATAGAACCGATCTAAGAGACAGTCCTACTTTAGCGGGCTAAGTGTCTGTGCCAAAAGGTAACTATCTTTGTATTGGATAGGCTGATGCCTGCAGTATTTTTCAAGACCAGGCCTGCCCTAAGAAAGTTTTAAAATTTCCTACTTTCTATGTCTTAGGTCAAATCTCCTAAACACTCCCCATCACCCTGTTAGAATGAAAGCAGGAAGTCTTAGTTTCCTATGGCTGCTAACAAATTACCACAAGCTGAGGGGGGGGGGGTGCTTCAAACAACAGAAATGTATTGTGTCACAGTTCTGGAGGCCAGAAATCCCAAATCAAGGTGTCAGGAGGGTTGACTTGGAAGTCAGACCCGAACTGCGCTAACTGGGAGGGGAGCTGCCGCAAAGTGGGGCAACGCTCATCAGAAGGAGGGGAACGGAGACAGCTGAGCAGGAAATGCTCTGGGGGGAAGGCGCTGAGTTCCATTTGGACGTGCTGAGTTGCAACGCAGCTGCTGAGACACCCGAGAATGATGTCCCCTGGCCATTACATTTGGCAGCAGGCAGGTGTATCATTTTTTCACTTTAGCAAGAAGACTTTCTGTGGAGTGTGGGGCACAGGGACAAGCAGAGGGAGTTGAGGAGTGAATGGGAGTTGAGGAAAGTTGAAGCAGGGCTGGTCAGAAGCCAGAGAATTAGGGTCTGTTTGGGAACATTCTCAGCTCTGAGGACAATGTTGCTCAGGCTGCCTTTCAGAACCAGAGGCAGTGCCCTAAAGCACTACTTCCCAAAGGCTGGTACCCAGACCAGCCACATCCAGCATCTGGGAACTTACTAGAGAAGTGAAATTTGAGGACCCACCCAAGCGCTAATGAATCCCAAACTCTAGGGTGGAGCCCTCACATCTGTGTTTAAGTAGCCCTGCAGGTGATCCTGTTGTAGGCTGAGAACTAGGTGTCAGGAGCGTGAGGGAACCAGTCTGATAAAGCCACTGGTGTCCAGGGAGGTACCTGCCCCTGGTGTTAACGCACTTACTCCAGCTGGCCTTGCTTGGTTGGAAGCAGAGAATCTGGTTTGGGGTGGGGCCGAGTCGGGGTCTTGGGCCCAAAGGCACGCATTTTTGTAAAGCTGGCCAATGAGAAAAAGGGCTGGTTCCCTTCCAGGGCGGGATCCCTGCTGCTTAAGGATGAACTACACCTGTTCGGGTCTTTCAAAGCAGATCGACCATCTGACATCTTTCCACTCCTCTGAGCAACAGCAGAGGAGGCAGCTCTCGAAGGATGGGGCTGGGGTTCAGCTGAGGCTGTCACAGAGTGGCATTTCGCACGATATTTGCAGAGCCCCTGGGAGATTGTTAACCAGAAACTCGGTTTGCTCTTTGACTTCACTCTTTGTGGTTGAAAACCCTTTTAAAATGGATCTTCTTTTTGCCACTTGAGAGACTAGAACAATATGTAAAGTAGCCAAGTTGTGAAAGATTTATTATCTTCACAATGCAGAGTGGGTTTAAGATGAACTTGCCGATATTATCACTCTTACTCTCTTGCATTCTGATTTGTTTCCTTGAAACAAGGGTTGCATGGAGTGGTTGCTGACTGCGGGGGGTTTGCTTGTGACCCCCTCCGCACCCCATGTTATCGATGGCACCCTGTTACCTGTGTCTGCCTCCCATTTCCCCTTAACAGCTGTACATGTAAGTCATCTGCCCAGTGGGCAGGTAACAGGAAGTATGGCACAGTGTAAAACACAGTGAAGCCGGGCTGGTTAGTTCACTATTTTACCTCTAAAACCTAGAACTGTAACCACACCCAATAAATATTGTTGAATGAATGAAAGAACATGGTTATTATAATTGCATTTGGGATCGTCTTGGAATCTATAGGTCTAAGGGTCGCCGTTCTGAGCATTAATCCTTACCATCTGGGATCATAAATTTAGAATGAAATCTTACTAATCATGGTAACTTCTGGAAAAAGCTTCCAGAAAATTTTCACAGAAATTCTTGAAATGACCTTTTTATGTACCTCTATCAAAACGGAGGTTGTCGGTGATTGAATTGGATTACTCCAATTCTTTTCTCTCCCCTCCCCCTTGGAATGCATCCTGTCTTTGCCATGTTGCTCTATAGTGCCCCCCACTGGAAGGATCAGAGTATATTTTCCCGTCCACTGATGTTGGACCTGTCATATGACTTGTTTTGGCCAACGGAATATATTAGTGGACATGAGATGAGCAGACTTTAAATGTGCTCCTATAGTTTGGCTTGGCCTCTTGTCCGGTACTCCACCATGAGAACTGTCCTGCGTGCCTTCCGGTCCAAGGAAAATGAGAGAAATGTAGAGTGGACCTGATCCCAATCTGTGGCCCAACACAGAGCTGTCCCTGCAGCCCCACAGACCTGGGAGGAAGAAAAAAAAAATGCTTCTGTTATGCTGCAGAGATTTTGGAGTCATTGTTATATAGCTGTGTGAATACAGCAGAAGCCCAACTAATAACAAGTCCTTCATGTAGATCCTAGCAAACAGATATCTTACTGCATTAAAAAAAAAAAAAAAAAAAACTTTCGGGATGCTGAGGATGACAAAGAGGTTAGAGAGGAGTCGATATGCTGAACATTGGTGTTCAATCCTGATGCTCAAATCAAGCCAGCAAATACTAAACAAAGTACAAAACAGTGCTAAGCTGGCTAGCATTAAAGAGATCTTATTCTAGTGGTCTCTGTTTTTTAGAGATTGTAAGTACCAGATAGTAGCTCCCTGAACAGCAGGAGGAAGAGACTTCATTTTTTAGGAACGGTCATCCCATGTTTTGGCGAAGGTGAACCCGGCAGCAGGGAGGATGGTTGCAGTATCCAACAGTCCGTACAGAGGGCTCTGAGCGCTCAGGAAGCGGCCCCGTTCCTGAGCCATCTTCAGAACGGATGAGCTGTGATCGGCAATTTGGGGGGTGACAAGGGCCCCTCTTTTCCAAGAATTCCAGTAAAGTCCCATGCCCATCTTTTGAGCCAGAGTTGTTGAGTTGGACTATCCCAGAATGTGTGATCCAAGAGTGGGAAGGGGAGGTTTCTGGTAGCAGATAGAATAGTGCTCCAGAGGGGTCTATATCCTAAAACCGAGAAGCCAGGAATGGGCCTCATGGCATGGGGGAATTAAGGCTGGGTGGGCAAACAAATAGACAAGAGCAGATGAAACCTGGTTCCTTCATTCCTGGCTGGGTAACCCCAGGTGAGTTACTTAACCTCTCTGTGCCTCAGTAGAGAGAGGATGATACCTATCTGATCGAGTTTTTATGAGGATTGATGTTAATACGTATAACTAGGTATCATGGCTGGCATGAAATTATGACTCAAATGTGATTGGTTCCTACTACAACTAACACTACTAGGCAGTATGTGTAGTGATGTGTGACCCTTGCGTCTAGAGCCACAATATGTGGGGTCTAAGTTGGTTCTGTCACCTGGAACTTCTCTGCTTGGGCAAATTATTTAACATCTATCAGGCTCAGTTTTTCGTGTGTAAAATGATGATATTAAAAGTTGCCTCCCTCATAGAATTGTGATGAGGCATTAATCAGTTAATACGCTGAAAGTTCTAGAGCAATGCCCCGCTAATAAATGTTATCTGTCCTCACCACTGTTCGCTGTCCAGGGTCCCCATTGCTCTAGATGATGAATAACAAAACCACCACCACGGAGTCCGTGGCTCCTTATGGGACCATGAAGACCTTTGATGTTGGGAAGAACCATGGTCTCCATACTGTGGGAGTCACCGGAGCAACACTGCCTGTCCTCCTCTAGGAGGTCAAATCATGCACATATAATATGTATAAAGAAAGGAAAGTGGAAAACTTAGTTGTCAGAAATGCACGGTCAGGAGAGACTCGTACCTCGACACAGAGAGCCCGCCCACCTCTCTTTCTTCCCTGCTCTGCGATTACACAGCGTTGGACTTGCCTTGGTGTTAGTGTTTTTATGCTTTGTAACATGGTCAGAACATTAGGTTAAGAAACCTTGTCATTTTCCTGTTCCGAGCTGTCCACTCAATAATACCAAGAATTCCCACTTTGGGAGATAATGACAAGAAGTAAGACAGCCGTTAGTAAACAAGCAAATCATCTCATGGCAACAGCTGCTTTAATCAAAACATTCTGGTTCTCCCTCATCTGAACCCACACAAGGAATGAACCAATCTGATTGGAAAAAAAATATTTGTTTTATCTTTGCCACATTTATTTGCTCTTAGGGACTATTTAACTTGATCGGGCAGAGAAGCCGGAAAGAACAGAGCCACTGGAGGCACTGAGGAGCTCTGTGTCTCTCTGGCTCCCAGGGGAACCAGCTGGAGGCACCGCTGCCCTGCCTGGTCTCCAGCAGTGTCTAGAAGCCCTTTGCCCTCGTCTTCATGGGGGAGAATCGTGCCGTTCATGTGCCCAGTTTTGGGTGTGGGGGTGCAGAATGGGAATTAGAGAAAAGAAGTCAGCAATTTCACAGTTCTGTGCAGCCGTGTAAGTGATTTCAAAATACAAAATAGTCTCTCCACAACATTTTCTGACAATGGTGTGTATGTAAGGCATGGCCAAGGAAGGCCAGGATAAATTAGATCTGGATTAGATCCCAAGGAACGCCCTGTCCAAGTTCACAGGAAGGATGCACGAGTCCCTGTGAGGGGTCGAGAGCTACAGCTATGTCCTAGGTTGGAGCCAGGACCTCACAAGGACGCTCACTGTCTATGATACAGTAAAAATTACACACCTGGCACAGTGCTCTGTAGACCCTTAGAAATGGTTATCTTTTGTCTGCTAATGATCTGAGTCCTGTGGGGGCCAGCTAGCTTGAGGATGGGAGCTGGCCAACAGAAAAGGCCACCACCCCATGAGTGGCTTAGGACTTTCAGCCCTGCTCCCCCACTTTCGGGGAGGTGGGTCCACAACGGCCCGTGATCGGATCAGCCATGCCGACAGAGTAAAACCTCCACAGAATCTGTAAACCATGGTGTTGGACAAGCTTTTGGGGTGGCAAACACATTTACATGCTGGAAGGAGGGTATGCCCCTTGACCCAAGAAGCTCTCGCTCTTGGGATCATTTCACACTCACCCTCTGTGCCTCTTCATCTGGCTGTTCATTCATATCCTCTGTAATAAACTATAATAATAAGTGGAGCACTTTCTCAAGTCCTGTGAATTATTCTAGTAAATTATTGAACCCAGGTGGGGGACTATGGGGACCCACGAATCTGTTAGGCAGAAGTGCTGCTGACCTGGGGGCCCCACTTGCTACTGGTATCTGAAGTGGTGGCAGTCCTGTGGGGCTGAGCCCTTTAACTTGTAGGATCTCATGCTGACTAAGTCCAGATGTAGATAGTATTAGGATTGAATTGAATTGTGGACACCCAGTTGGTGTCGGAGTCTCACCAACTTGTTCCAACTTGAGGTAAGGGAGATGAGCTTTATGCCCCATATGAGCTAGTCATCGGCTATGGGCTTCCCGGGGTAGAGTAACCTCCCAAGTATTTCTGGGCAACGTGGCTCCCGTGAGTCAAGGGCAACTGTGCGGGATGGGTACAGCAGTACGCCTGTAGCCCCCAGTCATTGCGGCAGTCATGGGCTGGCTAGATCTGCTGCGGAAAGGGGACCTGGACAGGACATGCCTGCACCGATTACAAAGTGATATTCCAAGGAAGATAGGAAACTGTTTGTGGAAGTTCCCATGAGATGGGAACTGATGCACTGACATCAGTAGGAGGTTGTCGTTCAGATGGTAATTCTTCCCTTTCCCCTGCATAGTAAGAGATTCCTTTAAGCAATCATCCTAGGAGCTCCTGCCTGAAGATTCCAATAAGACATAGGTGATTGTATTAGCCAGAGTTCCAGAGAAACAATACCAATAAAGATATATGTGCATGCTGATAAGACTATGGAGGCTGAGATGTCTCACCCCGTGCTGTCCACAAGCTGGAGAACCAGGAAAGCCAGTGGTATAATTCAGTCGAAGTCCAAAGGCCCAAGGAAGGGCATTGGGATATGTGATGGTTCTAAGTTCCAGGCTGTGTTGAGAACAAGGATGTGATGCCTGAGGGCAGAAGATGGACGTCACAGCTGAGGCAGAGAACAAATTCTCCCTTCCTCTGCTTTTTTGTTCTATTTTGGCCCTCAACAGATTAGACAATGCCCACCCACATCGGGGAGGAGGAGGACAATCTTCTTCACTCGGTCTACCCATACTCATCTCTTTGGGAAACACCCTCACAGACACACCAAGAAAGAATGTTTTCGCCAGTATCTGGGTGTTTCTCTGCCCAGTCACATCGACATGCAAGATCAACCATCACAGTGATGCAGTGGGAAATTACTTAGGGCAGAACTGATGTGATGAGCATTTAAATGGAGCACCTGGGAATATCTGAGGGAGAACATCTGGAGGGCTCCTAGAATGAAAAATAAAGACAAAAATGAAGTTTAAAATGAAGTCCTCGTTTTGGGGGTGAGACTACTATCCTTTATAGAAAACTAAGACAAAAACATCACCATTTATTGAGCACTTACTCTTTATCAGGTACTGTGACTTTTGGGCTCAAGCTTTACAATTTATGAAGAAATAAATTGTATTGTATTATGTATAAATTGTATTATCACCTTCACACGTACCATCTTCTTTACCTTCCACAACATTCTTCTGAGGGAGAATTATCCCTGCTTTAGAAACAAAGACACCGAGAATCAGGGAGTTAAGTAACTTGCTTGTGGTCACTCAGCAGATGAGTGGGGTTTGGACTCTGGGAGTTATTGATTCACAGAAGGACAAATAGGAGGTCCAATTCTCACTGCCACCCTGTCCTGTTCCATCAGGAGTGAGTGGAAACGTGCCTCTTTCTGTCATCAAAATCAGATTACGGCTTCCAGAAGCACGAGACATAAGAGATGCTCCCATGGAGAGTGAACAGCCCCATCTGGGGCACCCCTATTTGTCACAGTGCTGTCTTCTCACCTCAGTAGCTGTCCAGGAGATCACATAACATGCCCACGAGAGAGCCCCTGGAAGAAGGTGTGAGATGGGGTGTGGAGTCGTTTTAGGGGGAAGTAGGAGGGTTACCAGGTCACCCGTCAGCACAGGGTAAGATCAATCAGGAAGGGGGACTCCAGGGTTGTGTCTAGAGCTCGGCTCCTGGAACTAAAATGACTCATACATGGAAATCTTTCTGGAGCTGTTGTGAGAGGCTGGGGCCCCTACTTCAGGCACTGGAGCTGCTTTGCTGGAGAGTGTTTTTACCACCGTGTCTCTGCACGAACCTGGTGTAGGTACACGATGTTTGCGAGTTTGCTGGGCCTGCCCCTCTTTTCTCTGCCAGATAGAACCTGCCAACTCGAGTACAACCTCCTCACCTCAAATCAATTCTGCAAACATTTATGGAACATCTTTTCTCCGCCCCATGCTAGGAACTAGTGAGCACGTGGTAGGTAAATTGCTGTTGTTGTTTATCAACATTTTTCTCAGAATGTTGACCTCAAGTGAATCCATTGGTTCTTTATGCTTTAGCTTCCTAAGCTGTGAAATGTAATAATAATGGGACCTACCTTGAATAATGGGCTCTATCTATAACTGTGAAGTCTAAATTGAGTTACTATATCTGGGCACCTGGCTGGCTTAGTTAGTGGAGTGTGCAACTCTTCATCTCAGGGTTGTAGGTTTGAGCCCCATGTTAGGTGTAGAGATGGGTTAAAAAATATTTTTAAAAAATTAAAAAATTAGTTAATACATCAAAATGGTTACATACTTTATATACAATATGTATTCTTCTAATAAACATTAGCCTGTATTATTATTACTACTGTTAGTGATTCTGCTACTACAGCTATGTAGTGAATAAGACAGATAAAATAAGGTCTTTGGTTTATAGAATTTAAGGCTAGTGGGGAAAATAAGCAATTACAATAAAGTGGTGGGTGTTCACGTACCCAGAAGTAGAGATGCTGTGCAAACATTCAGGAGGGAACATTCACCCAACCAGGCTTGGGTGGTTTCCCAAGGGAAACAATGGCTTAGCTGAGACCTGAATGAAGAGGTCAGTGAAATTAGAGATAAGAAAAGGCCCAAGAATTGGGAGAATGTAAGAGTGGTATTTTTGTTTTTTAATCTGTTTATTTTCTAAAATTGAGATATGATTGACATATAACATTGTATAAATTTAGGGTAAAGCATAGGTTGATTTGGTATTTATATACTGCAACATGATTACCACTCCTGTCCCATAATATTATTTTTTGTGTGTGGTTATAGCATTTACGATCTAGTAAGAGTGGTATTTTTAATCTGTTTTTGTACTAAAGGTAAATCAGTACCTTTTCTTATCTGTAATTTCACTGATGCTGCACTCTTCTTCTTGAATCACTTGAATTAAGGTGGGGATTGAGGAAAGATGCATGTCTAGACCTTTAAATTGTAGGGATTAAAAAAAAAAATCAGTCTCACCCTTCTCATTTTTCTTTCTAGAGTGAGCACTGTACCAGTGCCAAAATGTGGGTTAGAGGGAAGGAAGGTTATTCGATGATGGAATCTTCCAGGTACACTGACTTCTAGACAGAATAATGTAAGATTTCAGTGTTTTCCTCCTTCTTTGTTCCTCTCCACGTTAGCTTTTCAGTTTTACTTTTTAAAGAGTCAGGTTTATTGGGGAATAATTTACATAAAATAATATTTATCCCTTTGGAATGTATCGGTCAATGGATTTTGTTAATTGTATACAGTCATGTAATTGATGCCTTATTCAAGATGTAAAATCTTTCTACCAACTCCAAGAGTCTCCTCAGGCTCCCTTGTAGTCAGTCTCCTCATTCACTCCTGTTCCTGGCAACATCTAATCTGTTTTCCAGAAAATCATGTAAATGGAATCCTATAATATATAGTCTTTTGTGCCTGGCTTC
The DNA here is from genome assembly GCA_004023965.1 of Spilogale gracilis. Lineage (NCBI taxonomy): Eukaryota > Metazoa > Chordata > Mammalia > Carnivora > Mephitidae > Spilogale > Spilogale gracilis. The sequence goes on from PITA01001831.1 coordinate 70,920, forward strand.
TCATACTTTACATACTGCTTTCTTTTATTATTTTTTATTATTTTTTTAAAGATTTTATTTATTTGACAGAGAGAAACATAGCCAGAGAGGGAACACAAGCAGGGGGAGCGAGAGAGGGAGAAGCAGGCTTCCCGCCAGGCAGGGAGCCGGATGTAGGGCTCGATCCCTGGTCTCCGGGATCATGACCTGAGCTGAAGGCAGTCGCTTAACCAACTGAGCCACCCAGGCACCCTACATACTGCTTTTGATACTAATTCAGATTGTTGCATGTGTCGGTAGTTTCCTCTTTTTTTAGTTTTCTTTTTTTTTCCAAGTATTATTCTATGGTCTGGATGTAGTACAATTTTTTAAACTATTACCTGTTGTTGAACATTTGGGTTGTTTCCAGTCTTTAGCTGTTATGACTAAGATTGCTATAAACATTCATGTCCAGGCCTTTGTGTAGACATACGGAATCATTTCTCTTGCATAAATACCTGGGGTGGTACTGTTGTTAAACATAATCAACATATGTCTGATTTCATAAGAAACCGCTAAGCTATTTTAAAGTGGTTTTACCATTCCTAGTCTCATCAGCAATCTGAGAGATTCAGTTGCTTCCTATGCTTGCCAATAGTTGGTAATGTCAATCTTTCAAATTTTAGACATTCTAATGGGTACACAGTGGTATTTTATCATGTTTTACTTTAGATTTCTCTAAATTCAAATTAGCATCTTTTAGTAACTAATTTGTCTTTTATATATATATTCTATGATGAAAAATGTTTAAATATTTTGACCACTTTTTAGTTGGATTTCTTATATTTTGTTATTGAGTTGTTAAGGTTCTTTATGAGTATTCTTATATCTAGAATGTCTACTATCAGATATAGAATTTTCTAATAATTTTCCAAGTCTGTGGTTTTTAAAATGTTTCTTTTTTATTTTTTTATAGTTCTTATTTATTTGAAAGAGAAAGAGCACGCATGAGCACAAGCAGGGGGAGCAAGGAAGGAAGCAGAGGAAGAAGCAGACTCCCTGCTGAGCAGGGAGCCCGATGTGGATCTCAATTCTGGGACCAGGAGATCATGACCTGAGCCAAAGGCAGATGCTTAACCCCACTGAACAACCCAGGCACCCCTAAAAGTTTTCTTTCTTTTTTTTTTTTTTAAGATTTTATTTATTTGACAGAGAAAAACACAGCCAGAGAGGGAACACAAGCTGTGGGGGGAGTGAGAGAGGGAGAAGCAGGCTTGCTTCCCACTGAGCAGGGAGCCAGATGCGGGCTCGATCCCAGGACTCCAGGATCATGACCAGAGCCGAAGGCAGATGCTTAACCATTGAGCCACCCAGGCGTTCCCCACCTAAAAATTTCCTTAACCTTATCTTTTAAAAACAGCTTTATTGGGATATATTCACATTATCTTTTGAAGAGCAGAAATTTTCATTTTGATGAAGTCCTAATGTACCAGGTTTTTGTTGTTGTTGTTGTTGTTTTCCATTTCTTTCTTTCTTTTTTTTTTATTGTTACTTAAATTTTTTTTCCCAGTGTTCCAAGATTCATTCCCCATTCCCCACACCCAGTGCTCCACGCTTTAGGTGTCCCCAGTACCCACCACCAGGCTCTCCCATCCCTCTACCCCCCTCCCTCCAAGTCCCTCAGTTTGTTTCTGTGTCCAAAGTCTCTGTTGTTTCGTTTCCCTCCCTGGATTACCCTAGTTCCCATTTACTTTCCTTCTCCCACTGCTGTTGTCGTTTTTACCATTTGTGATGTTTGTGTCCTATCTAAGAAAACTTTGCCTGACTCAAGGTAACAAAATTTTTCCCTGTGTTTTCTCAGAAGTTTTATAGTTTTGTCTCTTACATTTAGGTCCATGATCCACTTAAAATTAATGTTGGTATATGGTAATGAAGTAAGTGTCAAGTTTCATTTTTTTGGTGTATGGATGTCCCAGCTGTTCCAGCACCATTTGTTGAAAAACTATCCTTTCTTCATTGAATTACCTGGGCAGTTTTGTTCAAAATCAGTTGGCTGTATTATGGTGGATCTATTTCTGGACTCTCTAGTCTATGCTCCCCTGATCTGTATGTCCATTTGTAGAGCAGTACTACTCTGTCTTGATTACTAAAGCTTTAGAATAAATCTTCAAGGGGCACCTGGGTGGCTCAGTCAATTAAGACTCTGCCTTCAGCTCTGGTCATGATCCCAGGGTCCTGGGATTGAGCCCCGCACTGGTCTCCCTGCTCAGCAGAGATCCTGCTTCTGACTATCCCTCAGCTGCTCCTTCTGCTTGTGCATTCTCTCTCTTTTTTTCAAATAAATAAAATCTTAAAAAAAAAAAAAGTAAGTCATCAAATCAGATGGAGTGAATCGTCTACCTTTGTTATTGCTTTTCAAAAATGATTTTTAGGTTCTTTGTATTTCCTACAGAATCAGTTTGTTGATTTCTACAGCACAACAAAAAAGGCTGTTGAGGTTTTGAATAGGATTGTGTTGTAGCTATAGATCAATTTAGGGACAATGACATCTTCACAACATCGACCCTTCCCATTCATGAACATGGTCTTTCCTTTCATTTGCTTAATTTTCCTTAACTTTTTTCAGCATTAAACATTTTCTTTTTCATATATAGCTCTTGCACATATTTGATTACATTGATCTCTATTGCATGCTCTTAAACCTATTGTAGGTATTTTTAACATTTTCAATTTCCAATAGTTTGTTGCTACTGAATAGAAAAACAACTTATTTTTATACTGACTTTGTATCCTGAAACCTAGCTAAACTCACATATTTATTGTAGTAACTATTTGTATTTTTGATTCCTTAGAATTTTCTATGTAGAGGATTATGCTGTTTGCGGTTGAAGATATTTTTACTTCTTCCTTTACAAACTATATACTTTTATTTATTTTCTTGTCTTAATGAATAGGCCAGGATCTCCATCACAATAGTAAAAAGAAGTTGTAAAAATGGACATTCTTCTTTTATTCCCAATCTTAGGGGGAAAGCACTTAATTTTTCATCATTAAGAATGGTGCTAGGGACGCCTGGGTGGCTCAGTTGGTTAAGCAACTGCCTTCGGCTCAGGTCATGGTCCCGGAGACCCGGGATCGAGCCCCACATCGGGCTCCCTACTCGGCGGGAGGCCTGCTTCTCCCTCTCTCACTCCCACTGCTTGTGTTCCCTCTCTGGCTGTGTTTCTCTCTGTCAAATAAATAAAATATTTAAAAAAAAAAAAAAAAAAAGAATGGTGCTAGCTGGGGTTTTTTATAGACAGGGTTTGCCAGATTGAGTAAGTTTCCTTCTATTCCTAGTTTGCTGAAAATTTTTTATGATGCATGTATGTTGATTTTATAAATGCTTTTTTTTACATATATTAAGATAACTATATCATTTTACTATTTTAGTGTGTTGAGATTGTGAATCACTGATTTTGAATATTGAACCAACCTTGCCTTCCTGGAATATATCCAAATGAGTCATTCACATATTATCTTCTTTATATATTACAGATTCAGTTTGCTAGTATTTTATTATTGTATTTTGAGAAATGTTGGTCTGTAGTTTTCTTTTCTATCTTATCTCTCTTTGGTATCCAGAAAGATGCTGGCCTCCTGGAAAGATTTGTGAAATGCTCCCACTTCTACTTTTTGGGAAACATTTTGAAGAGTAGGTGTTATCTCTTAGTGTTTGGTAAGACTTACTAGTGAAGCTTTCTGAATCTGTAATCTATTTCTTAAATGGAGATAGGGCTATACAGATTATCCATTTCTTTTGAGCAGGATTTAGTGTTTTATTTTGTAATGACTGTTTTTGTGTGAGACATGGTTATACTATAACTGTCTTCTGATTTCCCACTTGTTATCAGTGATATTGTTTATTCATACCATCTCTATTTATTATACCAGCATTATTATGCCATCTTTATTTTTGTCTATTATATAGCTGGAATCAACAGATTACTATACAATTAATCTGGTTGACAATGAACATGGGGCAGGGGAAGCTAGGTGCTAGTGGCAAAACAGAAAGCATGAGAGACCCTGGGATACAAAGATTATGTCATGAAAGACAAGATTTGCCTGATGACACTGTGAGACAAATTTGCCTCTTTTAAGTGTTGGTTTTAAAAATGGGAGGGAGAAAAAGGGAGAACTTGAAATAAAAGTCTTCTCAGCAACACTGGAAAAGCCAAAGGGAAAAATGACAGAACTTACTGGCACAATGTTCACAGAGTTATTTTTAAATAGATTTTTAAAAATTTTATAAGAAATGAGACCTCACTTTTGTGTTTATTTTAAAATTATTGGCGCATACTGAAATGTAACAATTTCTTAATTGGGAGTGTTTTAAAACAAAACAAAGGAAACTAACTTTCCTTTTTCACTTGCTTTTGTTCAAATATTGTAATAACCTTTGAAAATATTATAGCCACATTTGTTGGAATAGCACTTACAGTGATTTGAATGACCTATTTAAAAAGTAACTTACCCTCAAACTATTTTTCCACTTAAAATGTTTTCTTTGTTTTTATTAAACCCTATAGTGTTTTCCTAAGGACGATTTGTTTACAAGTACAGAACAGCCTACTTAATCTACTTTGGCTTTATTTATTCACATGCAATCTGGCATTTTTTTTCCTACCACTATCTAAGTGTTTGAAGAATAAAATCAGGTACGGGCTATAATATATTGGTGAAGAGAGATTTAAGCCATCAGATACAAGGGAACTGAAGATCTTGTATTGCTTTCCACTATGTAGGGGCATGACCATTGTAGTTTGAATGTGCTAGGTTAGCAGAAGAGGCCTATATGTGTGATCTGCTGGCCTTTCAATGTGGAACGTATATGGAGGCTGTCCTGTGGCTCGCAGAGGTGGTGACTGTGTTATTCAGAGTTGCCTCATGCCTTAGGTTAAAGTTAGTCTCATAGTCTCATCCATGACTGCCAATCTCCAGATTGGTTCACTGGGGGCTGGTGCTTCTCAGAATTCCATGACTAAGCCAGGAGTGGTGTTTGTTATTTACTAACAGGTATTTCTTCTTACTGCTCCACTTACCACATCATCATTCCAGGCCTTGACCTTTGGGAACTTCTCTGGAAAATCAAACATACCTAAGCCCGGGCGGTGGCTAATAACACCATCAATTGCTCTTTGGGAGGTCGTGAAACAGGGCTTGGAGGGTGATTTGAATGAGAGGGAAACCTAACCGCTCATTGAATCCAAATTTTTCGTGAGAAAACAAGAATCCAAGGAACTTAAGGGACTTGGTTAAGATTGCCTCTCCTGTGAAGCCTTTCTTGACTTCCTAAGGTGTTGGAGTGGTATTTCCCAGCTGTTTGCGAAACCAGTCTGCGCATTTCTCTAGGACTTTTAACCCTTTTTTAGAATGAATTGTCAGTAGTGTCTCTCTCACTAAACTGACACCCCCTTAAGAGTGGGCTGAATTATATCTGTCTACAAGGCCTGGAACATTTAAGTCCTCATGAATGTTTCGTAAGCGGGTGAGTCCCTCACATGCTGTCTACTTAGTACCATAGTTGTGACATCAGCCTCCAGGAGATTAAGAAGTTCTAAAACAGGGGCGCCTGGGTGGCTCAGTTGGTTAAGCGACTGCCTTCAGCTCAGGTCATGATCCCGGAGACCCGGGATCGAGCCCCACATCGGGCTCCCTGCTCGGCGGGAAGCCTGCTTCTCCCTCTCTCCCTCTCCCTGCTTGTGTTCCCTCTCTGGCTGTGTTTCTCTCTGTCAAATAAATAAATAAAATCTTTAAAAAAAAAGAAGTTCTAAAACAGCCAAGTTCCTCTTGGTAGCAGTCCAGAGTCTAAAGGCTAACCCTCAGTTTAGGGCGAGAAGTACATCTAGCTGGGGAAGACGAGAATTCAAGGCACCCAGGCCAGAAAGAAGGGAGTAAAAGCGGTTCAGTTTCCTTACTTGTAGATGCATTCAATTCATTCATTCATTCGTTCGTTTATTCATTCATTCATTCATTCAATAACTTTATACTGGGTTTCTACTAGGGGCCAGGAGCTTCTTCAGGCACTGGGAATAGTGCTTATACAGAGTTCCTGTTTATGTTCCACGGGGAGAGAGACATGAAACAAATGACAAGTAAAAACCTTTATCATGTCAGGTAGCAGTAAGTGCTTAGATGAAAAATAAAGCAGGAGAAAGAAATAGTCACCGATAAGAAAGGGGAGGCCCGTCTGAGAAAAAACCTGAACAAAGTGAGCAAGGGATTCCATGAGAATATTGGGGAAAGAACATTTCAGAGAGAATAAAGTACAAAGGCCCTGAATTAGGCTTGGTGTTTTTGAGAAACAAGGAGGCCGGAGGATCAGAACATCATGAGGGAGAAGAAAGGAGATAAAGAAAATTATTCTACACTAGTGAAATAATGTCCTTTCTAGCACCAAAATCTTGTGATTGACGGTCCTCTGACTGTATAGACCAGCTGCAATAAAGAGATTCCTTATAATCCTGAAGGTAAACATTTATCTTTGGAGCAGTACTTCAAAGGAGGCTAGCGCCCTTAGGACAGGGTTCTCACCTGAGGTCGAGAGGACCTTTGGGATTCATAGTCAGCCTTCAGATTGTCCAGTGATTCCCTAAATCTGTGCTTCCAGAATATGTTTCTGCAGGGAAAGTCTTGGATGGAGCCTATATGCAAATGCCTGGGTCATGTAGGGATACAGAAGAATGAAATAGGCCAGGTATGACAACATGGCCACCCTTGGCTTATTATACCCAGAGGAGTATGATTCACTTTCACGGAGAAATAAGATCTCTCCCATTTGTCTTGAAATAACTGGTCTTTTGGATCTTTTATTTCCCTGCTTCTGGTAGAGAGACTTGGGTCCCAAGAAATACTTCTTCGCCATAAGAGGAACAACAATGCAAGGGTGATGACAGATGGCAAGTAAGGTTCAGTGTTGGGGAGACCACAGGGGATAGTGAGGGCTATGGTGAATGTGCCTTCCGTAGGGACAGCCACGACCCCACTTCAGCTGATCTCTCCCTTGAGGGAATGGGTCTTCCTCAAATCTGGATCACTTTGGGGGTAAAATCTCCAGAATTTTAATTTGATTCACATTTTTAAAAAATAAATTTAGGCACACCAACCCTAACAGCCTGAGGGAACAAATATGGCCCACTCTGGTCCATAGATTTTACCACAATTTCTTTTTTTTTAAAACAATTTTTTTTTAGAGATTTTATTTATTTGACAGAGATAAACATAGCCAGAGAGGGAACACAAGCAGGGGGAGAGAGGGAGAAGCAGGCTTCCCACCGAGCAGGAAGCCCAATGTGGGACTCGAACCCGGGTCTCCAGGATCATGACCTGAGCCGAAGGTAGTCGCTGAACCAACTGAGTCACCCAGGAATCCTGATTTTACCAGAATTTCTGAGAGATCTGTGACCTTATACTAACAACTACTATCCTAGAATATGATTCCCCTCAACTTCTGTGCATAGGAAGACCAAGGGCATGGCCATCTCCCAAGTTCCTGGGTCCTAGAAGTCTAGGGGAAAGCCATCTGCCTGGCTTTTCCTACAATCTCTGACCCAGAGCACTGAAGTCAGCCAGGACACCAGGGAGTGTCCTCTATTATGGGGTTGGAGCAAGAAGGACACTGTAAAAGGACAGTGGTACTGAGCAGCACCAGAGGAAAAGTAAGAGATGCTTATAATATAGAAACCAGCTCTGTTATTCATTTTCTCAATTCTCTATTCCATTCCCTCCCGTAGATTCCTCCCCATCCAACTCACCACACCCCACAAGAGCATCTTTGATTACAAGTTACAGCAACTCAAGTCAAACGACTGTAGGGAGCAATTAACCCATTGGCTCCGGTATCTCAGAAGTCCAAGGGTAGTGCTGCCTCAGGCATATTGGAGACAAGTACTCAGGAACCTCTTCCTCTCCCCCAAACCTGAGCCCCACTTTACTCTCTTTCTTTCATCCTTTCATTCTTTGATGGATGCTTTTATGGTAGGAAAGTTGGCTTACATGGTCATTATCACTCATCATCTCAGAAGGGGAGGGATCATTCCTCCTGTAGCACTTATATCAAATCCTAAGAAAATAATCTGCTTGGGCTGTGATTCTGGGAAAAAACCCTGTGTCCAGGAGGATTAGATACTTCTATTGACTAACTAGGTCACTGCTCTCCAGAGGAGTGGGTTCCACAATCGCAGGGATTCGTGAGGGTGGCGTGTGTGTGATGGTGGCTGTGGTGGTGATGGTGACCTGTGAAGTTTGAAAGGAAGAGATGGTGGCCACCTGAAGTGAACCTTCTGCTCGTCAGACACAGAGCCAGTGATCTTCCTATAGCTCCCCCACTCCTTTATCTATCTATCTATCTATCTATCTATCTATCTATCTATCTATTTATTTATTTGACAGAGAGAAACACAGCCAGAGAGGGAACACAAGCAGGGGGAGTGAGAGAGGGAGAAGCAGGCTTCCCACTGAGCAGGGAGCCCGATATGGGGCTCGACTTGGGGTCATGACCTGAGCCGAAGGTAGATGCTTAATGACTGAGCCACCCAGGTGCCCCCAACTCCCCCACTCCTAAGACAAGAACTGAAGAACTCTGCAGCTAGGCAGAAGCTCCGTGTGGAGTGCTTGTGAACCCTGGTACTATTATATCTGCATTGCACATCAAGAACAGCCAGTTTGAGGTTGGCTCACAGAGATGTCCAAGCCTTGGCAATTCCTCAATGTGGGCAATGGAAGAAACTCTGCAGCTTTGTGAAAATCACCCTCCCTTTTTTCTTCCGGTACAATGACAGTTCCCCAGTGCAGCCAGGCACCAGCCCCACTGAACAGAACAAAAGAGATGAGATAGAGATTTAGAGAGCTAGAGATAACGAGATATAATGATCACATTTCATTGTCACCATAGTCCTATAAGGTAAGTTTCAGTATGATCTTTGTAAAACGCTGACTAATTTGCCAATGTTCACTCTTACAGAGAGTGGTGGCCAAGCGAGGATCCGTGCCTGTGCGGTTCAGCTTGAAAACTACGCTGCTAAAGCACTGCTCACCCATCCATTGGCTCATTCAGTGGTCGCATGGAATGGCTGCCACATGCCGGGGACTGTTCCAGGTTCTGAGGGATAGCTGGGAACAGTGCAAATCCAAATACTTGTCCTCATGAAATTCACAGTCTAGTGCAGGAGAAAGACAGGAAGCCAGACCAATAAATAAAATATAAACTAGGTGAGATAGTGATCAGCATTAAGGAGAAAACTGGAACAGCAAAGAGAAAGGTATGTGGGGGCAGGTCGATTCTGAATAATGTGAACAGGCAAGGTCTCACTAAGAAGGTGGCACTGAATTAAGGTCTAAGGAAGTGAGGGAGCAAAGCATGCAGATATCTGAAGGAAGAGCGTGGTGGGTCAAGGAGACAGCATAGAAAGCTCCAAGGAGCAAGGTCAGTCTGTCTTGGGAACAGCATGGAGTCCACTGTGTCTTAAGCAATGATCAAGGGACAGAGCCAGAGGGGATGAGATCAGGGAGGCAAATGGAACCAGGATGGTGGTAAGATGTTGTGAGTGGCTACTCAGGTCATGATCTCGGGGTACTGGGATCGAGCCCCACATGGGGCTCTCCAGTCAGCAGGGAGCCTGCTTCTTTTTTTTTTTTTTTTTTTTAAAGATTTTATTTGACACAGAGAAACACAGCCAGAGAGGGAACACAAGCAGGGGGAGTGAGAAGGGGAGAAGGAGGCTTCCCGCCTAGCAGGGAGCCCGATGTGGGACTCGATCCCGGGTCTCCAGGATCATGACCTGAGCTGAAGGCAGTTGCTTAACCAACTGAGCCACCCAGGCGCCCCTGGGGAGCCTGCTTCTTTCCCTCCTACTCCCCCTGCTTGTGCTTTCTATGTCAAATAAATAAATAAAATCTTTTAAAAAATACTAGAAGAGCATTAGGTAGCGTAAATTTTAAAAATTTACCCATATCGTGCCTCTGTAAAAACAGCTGCTTTCATTTCTCCACATTTCCTTCTGCTTTTGCCCACAGGCATACATAATTGTATAATGTTGTAATCATCGCATAGATACAATTTCATATTCTACTTTTTTTCACTTAATATGATTCCATAAATATTTTCCTAAGAGGCTCCCATATGTGTTTCTTGGGGATTAAAAAGGCCAACAATGGGGGCTTGGGTGGCTCAGTGAGTGAAAGCCTCTACCTTCCACTCAGGTCATGATCTCAGGGTCCTTGGATCGAGTCCCACCCACATCAGGCTCTCTGCTCAGCAAGGAGCCTGCTTCCTCCTCTCTCTCTGCCTGCCTCTCTGCCTACTTGGGATCCCTCTCTGTTAAATAAATAAATAAAATCTTAAAAAAAAAAGGCCAACAAAATGCTGGGCATGGCTGGGAAACATTTCAGAAACAAAAGTGGAAATCTTACTGTGATAAAGTTTGGTGCCCTTACAGCTGGCACTGTGCTCACTGTAATTTTTGTGGACGAGGACTGTCTGTCGAGGTGACTTTGAGCTTGGACCTGAATAATAAGAGCTGGTCACACACCCAGTCTGGGGAAGGGCATCCCAGGAAGAGGGAACAGTGTGTGCTAAAGAGGGAATGGTGCAGGTTAGGAGGCAACAGGAAAGCATATTAAGGAGGGTTGCTGGCAGATTCATTTCAACTGACAATTAAGTAGAAATCTATCTTTGTAAAATGTACACCCTTCATCTGGGATTCTCTAGAAAGGATAGAAGCCATATGGCATAATTTAGAATATAGTGAACCTGAGTTCTTAAAAAGATTCTGGGCCATAGACTGACTATACACAAACGCCACATGCAATATGATTTGTTCATTCATTCATCGCAGTCTCTGAGCCAGGACTGAAGTCCAGTCTCAATTTTATAGAATAGATCAAGGGTCCAAAGATAGTTAAATGACTTGGGCAAAATTATTTAGCTACTTTATAGGAAGTTTTAGCCAGGATTGAATTAGCTCTGCCCTCCACCTGGAAGACTGTAAAAAACAACACGATTCCATGCACATGAGTCTACCGTCGACAAAACCCTTTGTTAGCTGAGAAATGCCCCCCTACTTCTCGGCTCACTTGCCTTCCATTTGCCTATTTACCTCAAAAGCTGGAAAATTGTTGAGAAAACCATTCCTCCCTGACTTCTGGCAGGGAAGGCAGGAAGCTGGTTTACATTCCCCCCTAGGGCCAGCAGGGGGCGCACAAGGCATGGTTTGTGGGCCGCGCCTCCCCCCCCCCCCGCCCTTCCTCGCCCAACTTCCCCTTAGCCCCTGCTTAACTGAAAGTGGCCATTGACCTTTCAAGCTTTTGAGCAGTGATGCAATAGAATAGTATTTCAAAGAAAAATGGTTATCGAAATTTTGGATCCGGTTTTCCCGTGAGTGTTAATGGTTTTCAAAAAGTAGGTCACATTTAAAGTAGGTCACATTTTGGAGACGGGCATGCGGGCTAGGAGCTGAGTTCTGAGGCCAGGTGGCCTCCAACCGGGTGGGAGGTGAGGGTCTCCGCGCTGGGAAGTGAAGGGATGTTTCCGAATTCCCAGTCTCTGGGCGCCAGGTCAGCGGGAAATCGCCGAAGCAGGAGCTCTCGGGACTGCAGGCACCGAGGCCGGCCGCCCAGCACTCCCGGGGCGCGCGGGTAAGGGCCCCCCTCTCAGCAGCCAGCGCAGGTGAGCGTGGCGGCTAGCCGGAAGGTGACCCTGGAGTGTGGTGGTTGAGCTGGAGGAGCGGAGAGGAGGCGGAGCCCGGCGGGGCCCACGCGGGAACTGAGAGCTGGAGCGCCTGGGGGAGGAGACTAAGAGCTGCTAGCTCCGCTTAAGGAGGCGCCGCTCTCCAGCCGCTCGATGCCTTCTAGGACTGCGCGAGGGCGCTGCCCTCGACCCGCTCCCCCGGGAGCGCGGGCGCCTGGAAAGGGGGCCTCCCTTCCTCTCCATCCTTGTGCTGTAAAGCGAAAGGGGCCGTTGTCGGGGACCCCCCCCGCCGTCCCACACTCTGCTCACAAAATGTGCAGCCAGGGGGGTAGTCGCGTCGAGAAGGCGCGGAGAGGGTGGGGGAGGCAGAGCCCCGCGGCTGGCGGTGGAGTCTCGGTCCTCAAAGCCGCGCGGGGCAGGCTACGGTCGCCGAAGGGAGGACGGCGGTGGCAGGAGCGCTTCTCCCGCGCGCCTGCAAGCACTCGAAGCTGACGGCTGCAGGAGAACGGATTCCTAGGCAGCCACGCCGCCCGGCCCCGCACCGAGAGCTTTGAGCCAGCCTCCTCTGCAGCCCGAGCATTAGCGCCGGAGCCTCTTTAAAGCAGTAGCGGGGGCCGCGGTCACGTGAGGTGGATTCCTGGAAAGTTCCTGGAAAGCGGCCTCTGCAGCAGCTGGGCGGGGCGCAAGGGGAGCGCGGGCAGGGGAGGGAGGCGGGGTGGCGCGCGGGGCTGGGAAGTCGCGCGCACACCCGGCTCCGAAGACTGGCGTTTAACTCTTGCCATGTCTCGGCCCCGCCACCGCGGCTCGCGGGCCTTGGGCTTCTCTTGAAGCATGAGCCTCCTCGCCCGTCGCTACCAGCGCTGCGCGGGCTGCGGACACGGCGCCCCGGGGCCCCGCGCGCACCGCCTCAGGATCCCCTGCGCCCGCAGCCGGGGCGCCGGAGGAGCTCGGCAGGGGGCTGGCGGCAGGTACTGGTCCCGGGATCCCGAAGGCTCTTCCCCAAGGAGGGTCGCCGGGGAGGGCACCGGGGCGCGGCCGCAGCGCGGGGCGGCCTGAGCTTCCGCAGTTCAAAACCTCCCGAGACGTAGTCGGAGCCGCGGCTCTATCCTGACGCCGGGCGCTTCTGCCTGCTTTCTTAGGCTCCTTCTAGGCGTCGGGAAGTCTCCGGAGTTTCCTCCCCCGCCCCAAACTGCCATCCAAATTAATAATCCTCCTAATAACCTGATCTGCCGCTCCTCCCCACCCGCCTGCCTCCCGCCCTAGCTCCTTCCTCCTCCCTGTCTTCTTCCCACCTCCTTGGTCGCAGCCGGAGGGAAAGCCAGCAGCTGGCCAGGGTGGGGGATTTCGGAGCCGGGGGGTTCCAGGCGACGATCCCTGGCGCTTTGTTTGCCCTCTGCGCAGAGAACTCTGGCTGCCGCAGAACGCATCCTCGGGCATCTCGTTCCCAAATTAAAAGTCAACAAGGGAATCTCGGGCAGACATCCCTCCTCTTCGCGGCCCCTCCCGGCTCCTCCGCCCCATGTCCGCTGGGGAGGCTGCCTGGTGTGGAGGCGGCGGCCGAGGTAAGGGTTCGGCGATCGTTGTCTTACACGTCCAGCGGTACTGGCTGCCGCCTGTTCTGCCCCGGCCGGGGGTTAGCTCCGAACCCCCGCGAGCGCTGAGCGCCTGGGCCGATTCCTCGACAGCGCCCGCGGCGGCAGCGGCAGCCGCAGCAACTGCCGCCGCCGGGCCCCGCGAGCCGCCGCCACTAGGCTCGGCGGCGCCCCCCCTCCCACCTCTGACCCACGCGGGCGCTGGGAAGCGGTCGAAGGGGGAGCGAGGCAGCTCCGGGCGAGGGTGCGGCAGCTTCCGCACCTTGGCTCCCGGGGATTGGCGGCTCAGGGTGCTTCGTCCCGGAGCCTTGAGCTGTGGAGAATGTGCGATACAGGAGTGCCAATTTAGGGATCTCTCCTGTTCTTTACAATTTTTCTGCTTGATCTTGACTAGGGCTTATTTACCACCCCACCCACAGGTGACTCTGCTCAGCTTGTCTGCGATTTCAGCCAGTAGCCCTGGGCGGGAAGACACCCTGTTCCCCACCCTCATCCTGTCCCTCCCCACCCCCTCCCCCTCAGCAACTCCTGCGTCTTGGATCCCTACTCTGTCTTTATCCGTTCTCTACAGCTGGGCCGGGGCAGTCACTGGATGCTTGGGGTTAAATGGTGCAGGAGCAAGGACGCGGAGGAGTCCCCGAGATTTTCCACGTGTCTGTCTCCCCACCCATACCCCAGCCGCAGGGGTCCAGTTTGGACTGACCCAACCCCGTACTTTCTTTTTGCAGGCAAACTGTGGGTGACCTCGCCTGCGGGGGACTTCGCCATCCGTCCTCTGGGACCTGGGGAGGAAGAACCAGAAGCCCCTCACCCCCTCCCCCTCCACCTTTTCGGATACCCCGCGGGGCCTTGTTTTGGAGTTCCCACTGACTTCCAAGAAGGACGCGTGCCCCCTCTGACTCCATCGCGGGTGACCACCTGTCTTTGCCGCGGTGACCCCTCTCCCATGACCCTGCGGTGCCTCGACCCCTCCGGGAATGGCGCGGAAGGGACCCAGAGCCAGTGGGGGACAGCGGGATCTGCGGAGGAGCCGTCCCCCGAGGCGGCGCGTTTGGCGAAGGCCCTACGGGAACTCAGTCAAACAGGTAGGGAGCCGATCCGCCTCGACGCGTGCGAGAGGGGTGCTTCCCCAAAGACGCGGTTCCAGGCTTTGCTGGCGGCTAGGAAGCGGGGCCACAATGGGAGCAAAGAATGGAATGGTACTAGGGCCCCTCGGTTCCTGTCCCCGCCTCAAGGCGGGGGACCGCGGAGAGGATGCCTGCACGACCGTGGGTCCTGGGGAATGCGAAAGAAAAGTGGTTCTCGAGGGACTCGGAGGCCTAGGAGAGGGCAGAGCGCGAGAAGGGCTTCTTGGAAATAGTCTCTTAGTGCGCTGGAACTTTTGTTTGCCGCGGCCGCTCCGAGGTCGGCACACGGGTTTGAACCCTGGCGGAAGAAAGTGCCAGGCGCCTCCCTTTCCGCGGGGAACGAGGGCGGCGAGTGGGCGCTGCGCTGCCAGCCGCTCCAGCTGCATCCGGCTCCCGAGCCGAGCCCGGGATCTTGGCGGCCAAGTTCCAAGGACCGACAGATTGCCGCGCAGGCGGCTGCGGCGGAGCCGGGAGGAACGCGGCCAGCGGAGCCCCTGTGCAGAGCGCGGCCTTCAGGGGCTGCGCGCCCAGGGTGTTGCTGGTTTCCAGGGCAGTCCTGCGCTTTGCCTGGTCCGCTGTCGTCTCTCCGGGTCTGAAAGAAGAACAGATTGGGAGGGGGAGGATCTGATAAACCACGCAAGCTTTCAAAATCTGGATCCTAAAAGCTTCGGTTTGGGGCAAAGTTTAAGTTTTGGTGGCACTGGGGAGAGGGAAAAGTTACTTGCAGTTCTGGTCTTTGAGTGCGGACCTCGGGGTTTCCCTCAGCACGGCGGGCGGGGGTATTGTAGGTATCCGAGCAGTTGGCGAAGGGGGGGATGTGGGGGGTGGGAGAACACATTGTCAGACTTCTTAGGCAGAATGTCCCGAAGTCCTTGTTGAAAGCGGGATGGGCCCTGGGATGGCGCGGGCAGATCAAATCGAGAATGCTAGGGAGACGGACAGTTGTGATCGGATTTGGATTAGGGCAAAGTCCGAAAGAGTTGCAGATTGTAAACGTGAAGTGCTAATTATCAGTTGGGGTTTCCCTCATTTCTCAATGACCGATAAGGCAGTTTTAAAGCAACAGACTGACGGTGTACTGGGTCTGCACTTTGAAAAGACGTAAATAGCTGTGCTTTCCAAGGGCTTTGAACAGAGAGATGCAGTCCTGAACTAGATAGGGGGAGAGGGGGTGGTGGACACCAACCTTACAAAAAGTTCTTTCGGTTTTTACCCTGTCGGAATTAATGGGAGTTGGGCTTTCCACTTTTGTAAGGGCATGACTTATTTCTAACTTGCGATTTATTTCTAAGTTACTTTGGTTTCACTTGAATAGTGCTAGAAGCGTCATGCTTTGTCAGCCAGTGTGTCGTTATTGCTTGCAAATATGGTTTTGTTTCATGCGTAGAAAAATCTTCAGAGACTTTGAAGAACAGCGACAGAAAGCTACTTTTTAAAATCAAAAACGGACTCTCAGTTTGGGTTCATAAAGTAAGACAGACCCACCTTCTCATTTAATTTCTACCCAAAGTATTTGTGGTAGTCTCTGGTAAACTTCCACTCACCCATTTCTACTTAGAGCTAGAGAAACTGTTGCCAAGTATTGATCCTATTTTAAAAATTCCTTGTAATAACTATTTCACCCTCTTTTCTTTTTCTTTTCGAACAAAAACCCCAGGTTGGTACTGGGGAGGTATGACTGTTAATGAAGCCAAAGAGAAATTAAAAGAGGCACCAGAAGGAACTTTCTTGATTAGAGATAGCTCGCATTCAGACTACCTACTAACAATCTCTGTTAAGACATCAGCTGGACCAACTAATCTGCGAATTGAATACCAAGATGGGAAATTCAGATTGGACTCTATTATATGTGTCAAATCCAAGCTTAAACAGTTTGACAGTGTGGTTCATCTGATCGACTACTATGTTCAGATGTGCAAGGATAAGCGGACGGGCCCCGAAGCCCCCCGGAACGGCACCGTCCACCTTTACCTGACCAAACCGCTCTACACAGCCGTGCGGCCGCTCCAACATCTCTGTAGACTCACCATTAACAAATGTACCGGTACCATCTGGGGACTGCCTTTACCAACGAGACTAAAAGATTACTTGGAAGAGTATAAATTCCAGGTGTAAGTGTTTCTTTCTTTCTAACCATGCCTCGTATAGAGTCTCTCCGAATGCGGCTATGTCAAAGAGAACCAAAACTTGAGTGACCGCTCTGGATAAACTACTCGGGATTGTCAAAACAGCGGAAGTCCATCTAATTTAAACGTGGGCCGAGGTAGCGAGGTATTTAAAGTTCCCCAGAGATTTCTACCTGAGTGATGCTGACCTTCCTAAAGGCCGACCAAGACCCGTTAATCCTTTTCCGTTAAAAACCAATGTCCCAGTAAAGGCCGAAAGGAACGTTTTCTCAGAAGGCCTTGCCTTTCTGAGGTTCCTCTCTAGTAGGTCAAAGGTCCACACTCCCCTAGCACGGAGAGAACTGGATGCAGGAGTACCAAAGGAGAAGAAGGACCCCCAACTGCCACAGGCTTAGCTTCAATTTTAGATGCCTGGTGGTCAGAGTCTCCTTTAGGCCATTTTCCCTTCTTGCATTCTTGATGTACCTAGGAGTTTTGTTAAACAGATATGCTTGTGAGTATTTATCCTTCATTTTATGCAATTAACCAAATCAACCAAAAAAAAATGACCACGAAATCCTGTATTTGACTTTTTACTACATGTATGAACTCTCTCTTGTGACTGAGTACTGTAGTAATCCGTTTTAAGAGAGCCTTATCTCAGAACTATTTCAAACTGGTGCACACGGAAAAGACTTGGTCTTTTCCTTTAAGGCTAAAGACAAGAATGTCGTGCTCTACAGGTGCAACTCAATCCCTATTAATAAAACCATGTAGATACAGACATTTGATCCTTTCAAGTAGCTGTGTCCCAGTCTGTTGCCATTGACTTTTTGGAAATGGCTATAGAAATTTCCAAGTTGTCCTTGAATTGTCTAACCATGGACATCAGCAGTTGTCTCCCTCTACCATGTAGAATATTATGACTTAATTCTCTTCCAGATATAGGGGGATACCTGCCTGTTTTTTCAAAGTGTTTATTTACTGCTGTTACTATTTGATTAGAATGTATTAAATAAAAAAAAACCTTGACTTTTACAAGTTGCACTTACTGCTTTGAATTGTAGAGAACGGACACGTTCATGGTAATAGAGAGTTGCCATGAAAACTTATGTCGCATGAAATCAGCCAAATAATCAGCAAGACATAGAACATGATTTACCCTTCTCTAAAGTTATGGGCCGCATTGGCCCTTTGCGTTTTGGAAAGGGTGGTTTAGAAAGTACAAGGATTGTCCAGTGGCCTGGTCTTTTACACATTGAATAGATGTCAAATAATGCCTTGTGCGCTGCCAAAAACGTGGTTTAGAAACCTACAAAAATTGTCATACATCCTGGTCTTTTATGGGTTGAGTGGGCGTAATTCAAAATAAAAATTAGAAGTTTTATGGCTGTTTATATTTTGTCGCACAGTCCCATGACTGTTGTGGGTGAACCTCTTTAAATGTTAGAGTCCAGACAGTATTCATTTTGCCATCTTAAAAAAAAAAAAAATGAACTGCGTAGTTACATACTCTGGTGTGTCATTGGGAAAGCAAACGTAGATCATGTGTGTGCCCCAAAGTGAATTAGAAAATTCAGGTGTAAATCATAGATCTGCTTGTCCCCATGTCATGAAAATACTCATATTTTCATGAAGCTCTTGAAAAATGATTGTGTGGAAGGAAAACATAACTATGCATGTCCAAACAGCAGAGCCAAACACAAAAGATTGCTAGGTGTGCCTTAGGAAGAATTTATTGGTAGCCTAAAATTTAAAGAAGAGGGATACTGTGGGGGTCTGGTCGATGATGGGGACCTTTTCATAGGGTCTTCAGATTCTGTGCTTAATCTGCCCCATTGTTTAGTGTGGGGTGTCTGACTTTGCTGGCAAAACCTCCACAGGATCGGTGCCACGGGCTTTGGGATTTCTTGAAGGTCTTTTGCTTTTCTGTTTCATTGAGTCCGACTCTCTGGTCATCATCGCTGAGAGTTGGACGGACTGGTGGGGTATGAGTACTCACAGGACTGTGGCAGGGTCTGCGTTACTGCTAGCCGGTGGCTAGTTATGAGAAAACCAGAGGATAGCAAACCTGTCTCTGGCCTGGGCTGTGGAACAATTGCCTTAACGTCTCAATCTTCCCTGTTCCAAGTAAATTGATAAGCATCAGAAGACCGCCTTTTTTAGGGCGGGGGTGTGGCAGTTGTTTCATTCTGTTGTTGTTTTTATAATTAACGAACATCGTTTATGTATTGAGCTTATTGTATGTCAGGTTCTCGTTCAGCACTTCACCTGCATTATCTCATTTAATCTTCACGCCAACCGAATGAGCAAAGTTCAGTGATCACAGAAGGTACAGCTTCTGATTTGTAGTGGGGAGGCATTCCAGGAACATTCTAGCCCTTTTTATTCCTGGAGAGGAATTACAAAGAGCAAATTGCTGCTATTTCTACATTGATCCAGACGAACAAGTTAGAACAGGCTATAAAAGGAACCCACGGCCTTTTTACTCTTGCCTCAATGGGAAAAGTATGGGTACCTTAGTTAATGTACTCGGTGAGATTCCCATCAGCTTGGCCCAGTGGGGTTTTTTCCTGGTGTGGAGGTAATTCCAGAGAGGGTTAACTGTCTTACTTGGCTGCTGGTAGACGCTGCCAGTTACCAGTTGTTGCCAGCCTCTTGACAGACGGTTGAACCAAGAAGTTAGGATGTACACTTGACAATTATTCTCAATGGAGCCAGGAAAAATTGACAGTATTCTTTCCCTATGGAGGGTACTTTGGGGCGTTAGGGTATGTATTATGGTTGTTACTGTTAAAAGAATAGAGTACACAGAACTTATCTATCTCCATGGACTTAAAATATTTTTATGTGAGTTTCCACTCTGAGCGAATTTGAGGCAGTGGAGTTTTTTTTTCCCATCGTAGTGGGCTCCAGAGACTGCTTTTTAGGGACTTGGGGTTTTTTTTTTTTTAGAGCTTTGAACAGTGAAGAAAAGGCAGTTTAGCCTATGAGCTGAGAGTTGTTTTTTGGCATGTCAGTAAGAAAGTCTTGACTTCATAGTAATTATGTAATCCAAATAGGTAACAGAATGGGACAGTTGTTTGGAGTGTTTATTTTCTTGGGAAGGATTTTTTCTGCTTTTAGAAAATTGTACCCTGGTAGGAGGGTAGGAGACGGAGACATCATCAAATAATCCAAGGGATGGAATGTCCTGAGCCTGGGCTGTGCCCTTCTCAGTTGTCGGTTTAGGCACAAGGTGGTGGGGACTGAGTGGCTGCGGTTCCATCCAACAGCTGGGCCCAGGCCCATCTTGACTCCCTGGTCCAGTTCTAATGCTGCAGAGCAAAGAAGGGTTGTCATTCATTCTAGGCCTTTCGTTTACTAAAAGGCCTGTCACCTCTCCCAATTTTTTATTTCCTAGAATTTTAAAGCTTGAAATCACTTTTCAGATCCCATAGTTTAGTTCTGACGTTTTCCTGAAGAACATTTTAAACCCAGGGAGGTCAGGAGATTTGTACGAACATGCGCACGCGCGCGCGCACACACACACACACACACACACACACACACGCACACACTTCATCGACTCAATGGCAGGTTTGGTGTTACGGCCCAGATAGTCTAGCCTTGGCTTTTGTATTTGTGAAACCTGCACCTTTCTACCCTGTGTGTGAATGGTCAGTATTCCTCTTTGCTACCTTGCGAGCCCTACAGTGCCTTCTATTTTTAAGATTTTGTGTATTTGTTAGAGAGAAAGAAAGAGCATGAGCAGGGGGGAGGAGGTAGAAGCAGAGGGAGAAGAGATTGCCTACTGAGCAGGAAGCCTGATTGGGGCTTGATCCCAGGGCCCCCAGGTCGTGACCTGAGCCAAAGGCAGATGCTTCACTGACTGAGCCACCCAGGTGGCCCCCTTTCCTTTAACATCACACTTTTTTTTCCTCTGAAAATTTAGAGCAGGCATTTGGAATGCTGTGTAGGATAATACCAGCTCTTGGCTCCTTCCACCCCAACCCTGGGGAAAGCTTCCACGGAGTTTCATGATGCCTCCACCCACATTAGATTGTGGCCTTAATTTTAACTCCTCTACGTTTCTAATCTACTTTCTAATGTATTTGCTGTTTTAAAATCTAAAACCTGTTACCCATGCTGTGTTGTGATCTTTCTGCTTCTACCAGAGGGGACTCACACAGCCATGGGTGCCCAGGTGACCCCTCCTCCTGTCCTCACCAGAAGAGTGTCGTCGTCGTCGTTTCCCCCCCCCCCCCCCCCCCCGTTCCTGGGCATAATGGCACAGTGAATTCCTGCCAGACTTTCTCCCCCTTGTGTCTTAAATGTGCCTTTTAGCTCATCTGACACAGCCCTGCCCAGCCTTATTTACTCCAGTGAAAGAGGGTAATTATATTGAGTTGGGTAATCCAGTGATTTAGAATACCTAAAGATTAAATCTGTTCCCAATCTCCCTTTGATTCCTTTCAGGTTGTGAAACAAGTAGAGAGCCCCAGATGCCACATTTTTGTTATGGGCATATTTTTGTGTGTGTTTGTTTTTAATGTCAAGTATTAGAGCTCCTTCTTCACTGTTAAAAACTGCCTTTCCTTTGAATGGAAGGGAAAAGCCCTCCATCCCTCCCTTCTCTCCTCTTTAAGAATGAGTCTGTGATTGTTTTGTTTCACTCCTCCTACATTGGCCTATTTTTACCTCGTATTCTCACCTTCACATATTTTTTATTTTTCTACTTTTTCTTCTGTGCGGCTTGAGTTCAGGTTCCTTAACTTTACAACTGAAGTGGAGTACCAGCTGTTGTGACCTAGGTCGCCAAAAGCCCTGGGAGTCCCCAATGCCTGGACAGTAAGGAAGCTGAGGTCATGGAGCAGACCTAGAGATTCCTTCGTACACCTTCAGGAGCTTGGGATCAGTCTGGATCGACAAGTGTGGTCACAGTGAATGGTGTTCACATCAAAATTTACCAAGCCATAAAAAGAAAACCGCTTTTATAGACAACTCTTACCCTGAATTCCGCCCTTCACTTGGAGGAACTCTGCCTTGCAGTAGAGCTCAGGAGCACATTTTGTGAAGTATTACTCACGTGGACTTGCCCCAGGGAAGGGGAAGGCAAGCCCAGTGTCATGCTGCCGGCTGCCTTCCCCTTCTATCGAAGCATAAATACCACCCAAGGTGCCCCATTTCCTGTGGCAGAGAGGGTGACACTTCCTCCCTAAATTTCATAAAACTTTTCTAAGTCTCCCTGGTCTCCAACCACGTTAAGGCAAAAATTTGTTTTGCCAAACGATTTTTCCCTTGTTAGTTTGGTGTGCTTTTTCCTGTGTAGATTTGAGTCTAGAAAGCTGCTGTGATCTTCAACATTCAGAAAAAAATATTTCCCATGTTGTTTCTACCCAGATAAAGTTCCATTTTAACATCCCCTCTGCCGTCTTGATGAATTTGACCTTTCTGAGGTTTCCAGCATAGCTGCCTCCTCCCTCTTCTTATTTCCAGGTTGTGGCCGCCAAGTTTGCATTTGGTCAGAGAGCGTGTTTGTATTTTGCGCATTTGATTAGGGCATCTGCTTTTGCTTACTTGCAGTAACACTGGGCAGAGAGAATGGGGATAATAGAAACCCATAAACACATTCTAGCTAATAGTTTCGACTCCCCCACCCCCATTCAGTCTCCTCTGCTAGAACCCCTGACCAAAAAATCAGCTGCTTCTCTGATCTCTCATTGTATTCTCCTCATCCATGGGGCAGTGAGGCTGTGAATGAACAACAGAGTGGCTAAAAAGATGGCAGGCATGAGGAAAGCAAGGGGGATGGAGAACCAGGGGCCCGCCCCGGGCTCCTGCGAGCCAGGTGTCTTACACACAGTCGTGCCTGCTTCTGGGCGCTTCGCTGTGCGCTGTGTTGGTTACCGAAGAGCCCTCGTGGCCCCCGGACAGATGAGCCTCATTTGGCCCTGGGGTGCGAAGGTCCAAACACAACCTCACATTCAGTTCGCATTTTATCATCTCCCATTGTCACCAGAAGGGTGAGTACAGTGAGATATTTTGAGAGAGACCATCTTCACATCAACTTTTTATATTGTTGTCACTCTTTGTTACGCGTATCGTTCGTCTCTTCCTGGGTCTGACTTACTATTAAACTTTATCGGAGGTATGTATGTATAGGAAAGAACATAGCATCCGTGGGGTTTGGTATTAGCCGTGTTTGAGGCATGCGGGTCTTGGAATGCATCCCCTATGGAGAAGGGGGCTCCACCATTATGAGTAAATCATTGGCAGATTGAAATCAGCTACGGTGGGAGTGGGTAACGCCGCGGAAATTGGCAGATGCAACAAATTAGGCCTCTCCCCCCGCCTCCCTGAATGACTGGTTTAACAACATCGCGCTGATCGAGGTATTAATGCCTTTTTTTTTTTAAAGATTTTATTTATTTATTTGACACACAGAAAGATATCACAAGGCAGAGAGGCGGGAAGAAGCAGGCTCCCTGCTGAGCAGAGAGCCAGATGCGGCCTCCATCCCAGGACCCTGAGATCATGACCTGAGCTGAAGGCAGAGGCTTTAACCCACTGAGCCACCCAGGCGCCCGGTATTAATGTCTTTTATGACTGAGACCTCACTAGAGTAAGATCAGCTTATTTGCATCTTCTTTGTAACAAGTCCAGTGTTTAGAACAGAACGGGAGGGGCACCTGGGTGGCTCAGTTGGTTAAGCGACTGCCTTCGGCTCAGGTCATGATCCCAGAGACCTGGGATCGAGTCCCACATCAGGCTGCCTGCTCGGCGGGAAGCCTGCTTCTCCCTCTCTCACTCCCCCTGCTTGTGTTCCCTCTCTGGCTGTGTTTCTCTCTGTCAAATAAATAAAATCTTTCAAAAAAAAAAAAAAAAAAGGACAGAACAGGAATGAACAAATTGAGGAATGCATTTAAAAAAAATTTGTGTGGGGTGGCCCAGTCGGTTAGATGTCTGCCTTTGGCTCAGGTCAAGATCTCAAGGTCCTGGGATGGCACCCGGTGTGGGGCTTCCTGCTCAGTGGGGAGTCTGCTTCTCCCTTTGCCTCCTTCTCCACATCATGCTCACACTCTCTCTTTCTCAAATAAATAAATGGAATCTTTAAAAAAATATGTGTGTGCCAATCCTATATTGAGCTACATTGCTTCCTGGTAGATTAGCTAGTCTCTTGATTCAGTATCTTTTCTTAGTGACACAGTAGCGTCTGCTGGTATCCTTGCAGAGTCGGGATAGAAGGGAGAAGGGAGGAACAGGACATTTGCAAAGTCCTAAGACTAATATATAAAATACCTCTTTTAGCTCTAACAGATCAGAGTGTCTTTTTTGCTTCTAGCTTCATTCATTCATTCATTCATTCATTCGTTTCATTAATTTCCTTCCTCCTTTATTCTCTCCCTCCCTTCTCAGCCTGCTTTCCTCCCTCTCTCCTTTATTCTGCCAACATTTACTGCATGCCCACTGTATTATTCATGAAGAATACAAGAGTAAAAAACTGTTCTTGCATGACTGAGCTCTCATACCCAGGGGAAGAGATGGAGAGGGGAGGACCGAACACTTAGTAAACAATCCCATATGTTCTATGGTTTGTCTTGCCATTCCGTTTCATCCTAAAACAAACTGGTAAGGCATGTATTTCCCCATTTATTTATAATGAAACAGGGGGCACCTGTGTGGCTCAGTTGGCTAAACATCTGCCTTCGGCTCAGGTCACGGTCCTGGAGTCCCAGGATGGAATCCTGCATTGGAATCTGCTTCTCCCTCTGCCTCTCTCTAGTACATAAAGAAAAAAATCTTAAAAAAAAAAAGAAAAGAAAAGAAAAGAAAAGAAAAGAAAAGAAAAGAAAAGAAAAGAAAAGAAAAGAAACTGAGGCTTGGAGAAAGAAAGTAGCTTGACCAGGAGCTGGTGAAGTCTTGGCTTGACTCTGAAGCCCAAGGTCTGTGTCTCAGGATCCCATGTTCCATAGGAGCTTAAATTCTCTGAATGGTTTATTGTAAAATGCCTTGGTAAGGGCATAATGGTTACCTGTGGACAAGGTGCCGTCACCCTGCCTTGAGGGGTTGGAGAAGACCTCAGAGGAAGGTGCCTATGTCTGCTCATGGAAGGGTGGCATGGAGTCTTTAGACTTCCTCAGTGGGAAGGTGTTTATCTGAGAGGTTGGAGAGGAGGGTAGGGATGAGTTGGGGTAGATCTTGTAGATCTTAATAGCTTGGAATTTATCTGGAGGGCCGTGGATAGAAACTTATGAAAGGGGGAGTGACTGAACTAGGTTTGTGTTTCATAACATCCTTCTGGAGCCCCTTTGGAAAATGTTCTGGACACAGCACGAGTGGAGTTAAAGAGACTGGGTAGGTGGGAGCTGCTGGGCATAGGGAAAGGAGGAAACAAGATAGGGAGAAGATGGCGAGGGCTGCAGGTGTTGACCCCCTTCCCCATCTGCAGGCTCACATTTGCCTTGGAGTCTGGGGCTTTAGGTCTTGCACGGGGATGCCTCCCTTGGAAGGCTGACTTCCAAACCGGGCAAGCTGGGGGACTTGACCGATTCCATTCTCAGGAAAGGAGCAACTGGTGGTGAGGAGCAGAAACAGGAACTACAGCTGTAATTGGGGTGTAGGGGTGCAGGAGCACCTTGCTCGGTGTGGGGGGGTTCCAAACACACCAGGTTCAGCCTGTCACCACCGACAAAATCCAAAGGCAAAGGAAGGAGGAGTGGTGAAACAAGGAAGGGATTTGCTTCAGCAAGGGCCCCCCTACCCTCCCATCAGACTACCGTCTCAAACATGGCCTCCAAAGTACCTAGAACACTCGCAGGTTTCTGTGAGGAAATGTGGGAGAAAGATTGGTAGGTGCGGGCGTGTGAGCCGTGAAAGGCCAATCATGGTCTTGGGATCAATCACGGGGGTCTTGCTGGTGTCAGGGCAGTCCTGATTTCTTCAGAGGGTAGTTTTGGTTCCCATCATGGGATGCTTTGCCTGCAGGGTCTTTTGCCTGAGTTCAGAGATAAACTGCAAAGAATTTAATCAATTAGAAAATATGGGCTGAGGTAAAAATGCAGCTAGCTGACAAACTCTTCCAGGACTGGGAGAACTTGGGCTCCATTTCTGATTGTTTGACATGGGGCTAGGCACTGAGTCTCTTAGAGCCTCTGTTATCTGTAAAAAGAGAAGCTTGGCACCTTCCTGCTTTTTTGATCCCTTCCAGTGACGTACTCCAAGTACGCAGATGTGCGCGCAATCTCTCTCCCACCAGGATGGGAGTGGCCCCGGGAGAGGCAGGCTTCACATTTTTGTGAAGTCTCAGTTTCAACATGAATTTATAGTGTAGATTTTACTGCTATGCCATACTCTGTTTTCACTTATTTTGGAAAAAATACCTTTTAACTGTGGACTTTTTCACAGCTAGAGTCCATTGATTCCATTTTCATCCTTGTTAGTTAGAAGAATTTTGTGTTTTCACCTGGCTTTGGATCTTTGAGGGTGACCCAGTAATCAAAGAGTTCGAGTTTGGGGTTTTAGATCTTGGTTGTGATGGAGAAATAGGAATCTGATGTGTGTCATCTATTCTCACACTAACTCTTTGGATACATTTTCTTTATCAAGGGACCTGGAGGGCTGTCTTTGCTCCTCGACCAAGGTCAGAGGTGGGCTCCTAGAAAATCTTCGGCACTGGCCGTGTTTTCACAAGTCATTTCCCCACCTACATAGATTATTCTCATTTGTGATTGATCCTCAGAAGACAAGAAAACCTTGGAGCTTTATTGTTTTCCTTTTCTTTGTCAAGCAGTTCATTCAAAAAACAAACAAAAAATAAATAAAAAGAGGACAAAGAAAAAGAAAAAACCTGCAAAAGACTATTGGAATCTTCGATTCTTTGATAAAACGAAAAAGAATCTTGGAGCGTGATTGATCCTGTCCCAATCTATCCACCTTGCATGTTTCGATTTTCCTGGATCTGCTTTCAAGCAGAGCACACCTTTGATCTTACAGGGTGTGCAGCTCTTACAGGCAGAAGTACCTGGGGGAGCTCAGTCATGCTTGAACGCTCCCATGAGATCCAGCTTGAAGCTGCAGTAGGTCGTGGGATTTGCTATGCTCAGGGCATACCTGTGAGGTGGCCCTTCAAACGGGCCAACTCTTGGGCTTCCAGGGGACTGGAAAAAGCTAGAACGTTTAGTAATGCCAGATGCTGCTCTTGACACTTTAGAGATAGGACCTCATTTAGGGCGTGCAACAGACCTTTGAAGTAGATTCTGATTTTATCTCCATTTTAGAGATAAGGAAATTGTCACATAGAGGGATTTAGTGACTTAAGAGAGGGATCTGAGATTTGAAACTCAAGCCAGGATGACTCCCAAATCCAAGCTTTTATTCACTCTTGCAACCTTTTTCTCAAGCTTACAAATGCCTTTAAGCTCTGAGGACTCCAGCTAGCGTGTACCTCAATGATGTATGCTAGGCCATGTACCCACGTACCTTCCAGGCCCATGCAGTTAATAGCAAGAAGGCTAGGACCCTGTCTGCCTGGTGGGTAATTAGGGTATTCTTGGGTCTTTAATTTTAAAAGTAAAAGGAGATGCGCCCAAGCCCTGAGCACCTGCTGGGAAAGATCCCCTCCATCTGATTGACACCCCTTCTCCCTTCCTCTATCCTCCTTTAGGTCTCTATCTGGGGCAGCCATCACACACTGCCTCATCCCTCTCACCGTTTTCTTTTCTCTGGAGGTTTAAATGAGATGAAGAACGTATTGGTTAAAATAAACTTGGTTACACTACAGAACAAAGGGCCCCACACTCTTGATGGTGGAAAACAGCGACAGCTTCCATCCTAACAATTCTCTGCCCATACATATATCTGCCAGATGTCACAAAAGGAGGGGGCCCCAGGAGGGCTTCTCCTAAGTCATTTTAGAACCCAGGCTGCCAAAGCACCCACCTCCTGAAACGTGGCTGAGGTGCCTCGCCAGTGGGAAAGGAGAAATCCACATCTCTCGTTGGCATGTAACAGCCCTATCACTTCTCTCTACTCACTAGCCAGCACTCGGCAAAATGCTGCCACCCAGACACCAGGGACCATGCAGTCCGGCCCTCCCCAGTGCCCAGGAAGGGGGAGAAAAACAGAAACATTTGGTGAGCAGCAGGAAGAATCACCACTTGTACTCTGCCACATAAAGCTAGCTTCCTTCCTTTTTTTCTATTTTGGCTAATTCGACCTTAGGTAGCCTTTGTAGGACACACAGAGCCTCTTGAACTCCATTCCTCCTTCCCCTTTGTCTTCCAAAACTTATTTTCAAGTACTGCAAAGTAGCTTCTCTCTTTCCTTTGTGTGAGCCAAAAGGAAACAGGCTAAGTCTTGAAGTGAAATTATACATATTCAAGAGCTAGGGCTACTTACCTCAAAAGCTCCTGAAATAACCAGAAGTTTCTTCTGATCTTCATAAATATCTCTCCGGGCTTCCTCACCTTGCTAAAATTAAACCCGTCTTTTCTCCAATATCAATATTCAGCATAAATAATGTTCCCATTCACTTCTCCTGCTTCCTGGTCTGTTTAATTGGCTGTATCGTAATTGCATTGAACAATATTACTTTCTCCCAGTTTTCGGTCGAACATGGAGACATTCGGGCACATGGTGACTCTAATGGACTTTGTGAGATAAATTGGACACCTTACTAATTTTAACTTGCTTCCGAGGGAAACTGTATTCTAAATTTTGAACAATGGGTTTGCAAACCTTCCTACTTTGGGTCTTTTTCTGTAGCATATTTATGTGTGGTAAGAATACTAGAATAAAGCTGGGCTTTCATGGACAGTTATGCTTTACTGCATTCATGAGTTAATATCTTTGAAAAAATTAGAATCTGTACATAACTTAAAACTTTTTGGACACAATTTTTCCTTCATTCTCCATTTTTTCTACATTAACCCAAACCAGAAACTGTAGCATCGTCTTTGACCTCTCCCTCTTTATGTTTATCGTCTCATTTATTTAGCCCTTCATTCACTCAGTCCTTCATCAGGTATTTACTGAGATTGTGACAGGCACGAGGCAATCCAGCAAAAAGTTCAAAAACACAGTCTGGGCCTCATACGGATTCTGGGTGGTGGTGAGACACGTGCCATCGACCATAGCACCGTAAGAGAATCCCCGTAGTGAGGTATGTACAATGGGCAGTGGAAGCACAGAAGAAACGCCTGGGACTGCATGAAGACATCATGGAAGGCAGCCGAGAGGAGGCAGCTTTTGACCTGGCATTGACAGCATGAGTTGGCCTGAGCGGGAAGCAGGGTGAGGGAATTCCAGGAATTGGGGGATAAGCCCAAATTGGTGAGCAGAGAACAGAGCACCAAGGGTTTTGTTTGCCTTTCAGAAATGTTTGCATTGTTCCCGGGAAGTGAGGGGAGCTGTGGAAGACTTCTGACTTGGAGAATGATAGCATCACATTTGATGGCAATGTGAATGCTGGTCTGGGTGGCGGGGGGGTGACCCTGGATCGGGCCTGCTTAATCCAGTCCCTGGGCTTGCAAGAGATCCCTAGCAAGAATGCTTGGGATCTGCAAACTTGGATAGGAAAAAAATAATGACATTGTTTTTGTCATTAATGTCTAACTGAAATCAAGCTTTTCCTTCAAATATAAATCTAGGCAACAGATCACAGTGGACTTAGCAGAAGGCAGGAGTTTGTTGCCAGTAGAAATCAGGTATTTTCATATTACATATTTTATAAATGTTGTATCACAGCTGTGGCAGGCATCTCAAAATAACCTTTGCATTTTTCACTAAACTGAAATTTTTGTAGCCATTTAGACTCACAGCTATGTCTTATCATTTAATGAAGTAATAAAGAACATATAATATTATGTCACAACTTAAAAAAAACTTGATATGTACATTTTAATAGAATTCATCTTTGATGATCCATATATAATTTTATGATCTAAAAGCAGTATTTCCGAGAAGGGGTCCATAGTCCATAGTCTTCGCTGGGCTGCCCACCAGGTCAAAAAGGTCAGACCTCAAGTACCAGAGGAAGGGGATCGTGAGTAGGTGGTCCAGCCTAAAGCAGTGGTGGGGAGGAGGATGAGGAGGAAGAATTTATGGGAGATTTAGAAATAGCCAGAGCTTGTTGATAGATCTGGGACATAAAGCAGAGGGAGAGATCTGCATGTATCCTACTCCCCCACCAGGTTTCTGGCTAGAGCAGAATTCTTGCTATTGTTTGTCACATCCATTCCTTCCTTCCCGTCACTAATATTGTTCAGCTCTTAAGCCTTTAATGTCACTCATGTAGCAAGGTTTAAAAAAAAAATAAAGCAGTATGGAAAGGCGTAATGAAAAGTAACTATCCCTCAGTCCCCCTCCTCTCCACCTGCCAATCCTACACTGTTTTGAACTCTTGTAGTGTTCTCTTCCCTAGCTAGATGGCAAATTTGGCGCGGGAAAGTGACTTGTAATCCCCACTGTGTTTTTCATTTTAGGTGTTGAATAAATGACTGATCGATTCTGAAGGTATTTCCTCTTTTGAGGTCAGTGTGTGCATCAATTATGCCATACTCTAGTTATGCACATTCTCCCAACCGTGACATTCTAGGAAATTGGTGTTTTACCCAAATTCCCATGTTTTCTGTCATTCATCTTCATATAAAATAACACATAATGTGCAAATAAAAATTCCATTACTTAGGCTTTCTGGTCGTTTCCGTGGAAGTGAGTTTAGTGTGATGGTGAGTCAAATAATTCTTTGTAATCTCAAACCAAAATTTGAGAAGGTGGATTTGAAATTTCCACCGGTTCCTTTGCTGGGGACTGCGGGGGTGGGGAGTGTTGTTAGCTGGCTTGGTAGCGGAGGTTAATTTCAGTTGTTGCCAATGCACGCACTGCAGATAGAGTTGCCGCTGAATACTTGGTTGGCTGGCTGAAATTCCTTGTTGCGCTTCTTGTGAGGTCCAGGAATGTATAGTTTTGTGGTCTGATGTATTTTGATGGTTGCCAGATAAAATTGATATCTGACACTTTTTCTAGGAAAAACATATTTAGACGTTTCCAAGTTGATTTGTAGGAACTTAGTGTTATTAGAATTTTGTGGCAGAACTTTTTCTCAAGTGGCAGAAGAAATAAAGGAACTTTAGTTTTGAGGGCTGTTAACAGCACCTTCCATAAGTGCCAGAGCTGAGAAGGTCGACAAAGTATTGGATTGTTAATATGGATTTATGGCAAAGATAAGCAGCTCTCTGGACTTCTAAGAGTTACTGATCTAGTAAAATACAGCTTTAGCTACTGACGCTAGATTAGCCCCCAAAGATTTAGAAAAAGGTACACTTTCCCCTTATTTTTCTATATAACATTTCTCCATCCAGTAACTAGAGAGACTACTTTGGGGTTAACCTTGAGATTTGTTTGTTTACTCTTACTGTTTTTTGGAGGGAGGGAGAGCAGGGTTTGGGAGACACAGAGTACGTTTGGGAAAAGTTAACCTCCCAATTTGTATGCCTTTTCTTCATTTGTATTATAAATATTTGAAGGGCAAGTTAGAGACTACTAGCGAAGAAGTGAGAGAGATTACCTGAGAATACAATGGGTTAACTTTTCTTTAAACTTACTGGCTTCTCCCTTAACACTGACTGGCTGGAAAGCAAGTTTTTACTTGTTGGCACTGCAGTTAAGCCTCACAATGCTCTGAGAGCAAAGCTACGGGGCTTGTTGTTGTTTTGTTTTTTTAAATGCATTATTGAAATGTAATTATAGTGGAGGAAAATTTTTATATTTGGAAGGCGAATTTAAGCTACAGACCTTCAAACTCAACTTTTCCCAAGGCATTTATTAGAGCAGGTTAATGCAGCACCAGAAGAGAGAACTTGTACGGTCAGTAAACAGGGTTAGCAACCGAGACCTGCTAGGAGAGACTGGACACAAGCTGATTTTGATTTTTATAGACAAAACCAGAACCAAAATTGCCTTGTAGGTATATCTAGGAACCAGTTAGAGGGGCAGAAAAAAAGACGGGAGTCAGGGACAAGAAAGACTCTGTGTGTGTGTGTGTGTGTGTGTGTGTGTGTGTGTGTGACTGCCCACGGGGAGGAGGCTCCCTTGTAATGGCTTGCCTTCCGTCTGCATGAGAGCTTTCCGACGGAGCTGCTCAGGAGAGGGCTGTAGGGTCTGCTACACGTGCATGCAGGCTCTGACTGTGGAACAGATCCCGGGCCACTGGGTGATACAGGAAAAGTTCTTTTGTGTGTAGCCCTGCTTGAGTGCTGAGCTCTGTGGCGGCTGTGGCCCAGCAGCTCCCCCGGACCCGTCCTGTGATACAGCATTGGGACAAAGGAGCCCTTTAGACATAGACTGGTGTCAAAACGCTCAACAGTGTAAATACACTAGCTGAGCGGGGAATTGAGAGGAAAGGGCTGTTTCACATTTTGCTGTGCATCTAATGGGTTAACATCTGTTCCCAGAGCCTTAGTTATCCTGATATACATGAGAATGTGGCTTCCTTGGATTGTCTCCTCCTGGAGCGTCCCTGTCCCCGTTGTGGTTGTGGTCTTGCTAATGTGGGTTTAATATAAGCTTATATGGTTAGCTAGTTCTTAATTATTCTAAAAGTAGCAACGTGGTTATTATTACCGTGATTAGAAATCGAATCGGTTCATAGGAAGTGAAAAATAAAATCGTCAACCTCCTCTCCAGAGGTCACTGTTGTTAAAAGTTTCTTTTTTGTTCTTCCAGAATTTTAAAACAGAGGCTAAGCACATATTTAAATCATTTTTTAAAGCACAAATAGTATGCTATGCATTCTGCTCTAAAATTTAGTATTTTTATTTTAATACCTGGGATCTCTCCATATCTATATAGCTTTATGCAACAAAAAGGTCAACCACGTTCTTGTCAACATCTACAGTATTCCATCCTGTGAATGCACCATCACTGATTGAATCGGTCCCTTTCCATAGGGCAAAATTTAGGTTGTTTCCAGTTTTCCGCTGTTATAATGATGCAGGAAAAAAATCTCTGCCAACACTGCTGTGTGCTTACGGGATTATATATGTCCAGTGCATTTCGAGCAGTGGAATTTTAGGGTCGAAGCATGTGCGCATTAACATCTAAGTAGAGATTTCCAAATCCTGTTCCAAAAAGGTCGCACTGATTAATATTTCAGGCTTAAATAAGTTACTGTCTTCTAAGTTAAAAGCATAGTTGAAGGTTTTCCTTTCAGTACTGTTAATTTTTAAACAGCATATTTAGTATTGAGGCCAAATGAGATCGTTCCTTTGTAATTAAATGACCTGGAAGTTAAGTTTCCATTCCAGAAATGATGTCTCCGGGTATGTTAAGTGCTCTGCCCTGGGGCCTTTAGAACCAGCCGGAGGCCTGGCCCAGCACCCAGTTTGAGAAGCTCAGGCCTAGCCTGACCAGAGACACCCAGCGCAAGGGGGCAGACACATGGCTTCATGCTTTCTTTGCCCGTGGCTTCAATTAAATCAACAGATTGTCTCTAGAAATCTTAGGGCAGAATCAGAAAAGCCTTTTTTAAAAAAATGTAATAATATCATCTTCAATTAGTTCTGTTCAAAGGGCATTGTTTAAGCAGAGCCATGTTCAAAGTTCCTCCTGAAAGAAGCCTGTCATCCCTACTCTCTATCCTCTTATTATCAGTGTTCC
This sequence comes from Spilogale gracilis, assembly GCA_004023965.1. Taxonomy (NCBI): domain Eukaryota; kingdom Metazoa; phylum Chordata; class Mammalia; order Carnivora; family Mephitidae; genus Spilogale; species Spilogale gracilis. Next base: position 104,068 of record PITA01001831.1, read on the forward strand.
CTCTTCATGCTTTCTCTTTTTGTATTTGTTTCTTTTCCTATCAACCATTTACCCTCTCGCACCCACTCATTAATACCAGCGGGTGACCAGGTCTATGGACAACTAATTGCTTTCCTAATTCTGGATAGGGAAATAATTTTGTGTGTGGCTTGACCACAGTGATTTGACTCCGAATGGCAAGTCTAAGCTCCCCTGGGATAATTAATCTGCTTATGATTCCAAATGCTTAAAGCAGTCCACCGACACAGAAACACTTCATTTTCTTATTTTTAATTTAGGGTATTTATAGTTAAAATCTATTACAGATGAAAACAAGGTATAACCAGATACCAAGATATAAGTCATGTCTCAAAACACTTGTGGTTCGAGTGGCTATTAAGTTGCTGTGTAAGTCACAGTAGCACCCCAAAATACCTTTTCCATTACAGCTGACTCTTTGGGAATCACAGAACTTTCACACATGTTTTATTTCACAAAGGACCCGCTTATTGGGAAAATGACCTCTTTAAAATCCTGCTCCCTTTCCCTGGAAAGTCATCTTAAACAAAGACACAGTCACATCAGAATAGGATCTAGGTGTCAGCAAAAAGGAAAACAAACAAACTGAACGAAATTAAAATAACTCCCATTTCAGGTGTGAGCCTCTGTGGTTCTGTAAAGCCACTCTGCTATACGAGACAGAGATACAGAGACTTGTGCCTTAAAGGAAATAAGCCAAGAGGCATAGAAAGCCTGCCTAATTAAAACTCCTAATTTCAAACTCTATATTTCCCAGCAACACATTGGAAACCAGCAGGAAGAGAGAGGAGGTGAAATGTGTTGTTCCAATGTTGTCCCTAAATAGAATGTTCTTTACAACCAGCAGGAAGCACCTGGAGATTATTTGCTTTGGAAATTTGGAAATAAATTGTTTTTGAAATAAGAAGGGAAAAATAAATTGGTTTCTAAGGTCAGATGATTTTACCATTTTCACATACATACATTTTTATAATATGAATTCTAAAGGTAATGAATTCAAGTTAATAATATTCTTAAATTTAGAGAGATGCAGATACCGTTAAGATAAGAAATTGAGGTAGGAAATTTTAGCTAAACTCTGAATCTCCTCTCATTTTGGTGAAAATTGACCTTCACTATTACAGTACTTTCATTTTTACAGCTCTTTACATATTCTGTAAAAAAGCTTAAAAGTGAAACGAAGATGTTTCTTAACTATTATAATTTCTCCTATCCAACTCTTATAACTTTTTAAGTCCTTTAAAACTTTAGAATACATTCTTTACCAACTATGTCCTTTAATTAATAATTTACTAATGAAATGGATATGATTTTTCCATTTTTCTTTTTCATGAGAAGAAATATTCTGGTTCCTTTTATTATTCTTACTTCCTTAGAAGGAATTCTGTTTTTATTTCACAGTTAATATGAAATTAACTCATTGTAGAGAATTCTGTTGCTTTGATGGCTGATAATATGAATACATATTTGCTCACATAGCTAGAAAGAATGTTACATAAGATAGTTAGTGGAGGAATATGAGCTCCTGAACACCGGGAGTTAAGGGAAAAATTGGAACTTGTAGGTCGTTAATCTTTATGTTTTAAATAAAAATTAAAAAAGAATCTCATCATTATGTAACCAGTACTTTAAGCAACTTTTACTACATTCCACTACTATGTCAAATTGAATAAGCCAACCGGAAACACAGGGTACCAATTCTTCTTGTCAGTAATACTTTAAAAGTAGAGATTTATTGAGAGTTCTTTTATTACCTTGACTTCATTACTTTTGCGAAATATTGGATGAATATTAAACTCAGATTTACTAGTGTACTTAAAATCTTGTCAGAATGAAACAAGCACTCCTTGTCGTAAGTGTGACTGATTTAGAGGCATTTGTGAGTGGATAGCTTTGCTTTTGGGATCTTACTCATTCCTGAAAAGAAAATATGTTCAACCTTATTTTTCCTCTTTTTATAATAGACCTATATTTTACTGATTCCAAGTCCCTTTAGGAAAACCTCACATAGTTTTACTAACTTTTGTGATTTAGTTCTAAAAATGAGCTGCATTTTGGATTGTCCCCTTTCTCCAGCCACCTGATTCATGTTATTTCTGCAGGCGCGGTGCAGACCCTGTCACTGTAAATTCATTTGAGAGACCAGTTCTTTCTGCAATTCTTTGTTGTTCTGATTTCAGAATTTCAAATGGGTTTGTTGTCAACTTTAATGTACCTTTTGAGAATAAATTGAGTCTCCACTTTCTTGCCGGTATGTGTGTGCGCACTCGCGTCTGGAGCTGGAATGCTTTTCTTCAGCCAACTGAAAACGGAGCCCCATTCCTCTCACAGACTCCGCTGCTTTTCAGTAGTTTTACATTTAGTTAGTTCATGACCAAAAGAAAAGAAGCGACCTCATTTTTCTTTTTAACTTCAAACAACCACAGTCTATAGTCTTGCTATCTAGCCTTTGGGAACTTGAAGCATATGGAAGTTTTGGGCTTTATGTCTGGTCTGTCTAATAGAGCCTATATTCTTTTGGCATTGAATGTGTGATTATATCTTATTGTGGTCAGTGGGTTCACACCAACCAAATAAATCATTTTATTTTGTATTCTTCTCTTTTCCTTTCTTCTGGTTGGTTCTCCCAACTTCTTTCTTTCTTTCTTTTTTAAAATATTTTATTTATTTATTTGAGAGAGAGAGAGTGAGAGAGAGCATGAGAGGGGAGAAAGTGAGAGGGAGAAGCAGACTCCTCGCAGAGCTGGGTGCCTGATGTGGGACATGATCCTGGGATTCCGGGATTTTGACCTGAGCCGAAGGCAGTGGCTTAACCAACTGAGCCACCCAGGCACCGCCAACTACTTTCTAAGAACAAAGAGAAGGCATAGGCAGTGAAGGGAATTTGCCTCGTTCCTGTCTTCATCCCCTAGCTCCACTGAGCCGAAGCTTACTGTTTCTCAGTAGGAATCTTCACACTTCACCTAACACAAAAACTGTTTATATGGTTGGACAGTATCAGGCAAAGGAGGAGCTCTGGGACAAATAGCGAACATGTTTGGATTTATTTCGCAGTTAATAGGCTGTGATTCTTGACTTTCAATAGCACTCTTCCTATGTTGTGTGCCAAGTTTTATGCCAAGTACTTTATATGCATTATTTGATTTAAACACCCTGTGTGTCATATAGTCACATTGTCCCTATTCTGTGGACGAGGAAACCGAGGCTCAAAGAGGTTGAAGTAGAAGCCCATCCCTTTTCTAAGTGGTGGAGCTGGGATTTGAGACAAGCTTATCTGATTTTTAATATCTGGTATCTGCAGCCACGCTCTGCAGCCCGAGTCACTCACAGGGAAGTCCATGTTCTCTCTACCAAGTGATCGAAACCCATGCATTTGATGACTTGATTGTTCAAAGAAAACTGCAAATTCTGTAGGCCTCCCTGCCTTGTGTCCCATATAGCATTGACCAAAAATGGCTTTTCTTTTTCACAGCCTTACTTGTCTCATCTGTAAATAGAAATTATATTAGGTAAGGTGGGTTGCATAGCTCTCTTTTTATAAAAAATAACTATAGGGGCTCCTGGATGTCTCAGCCGGTTAAGTGTCTGCCTTCAGTTCAGGTCATGAACCCCATGCAGCAGGCTCCTTGGTCATCAGGGAATCTGCTTCTCCCTCTGATTCTCCCCCACTCGTGCTCTCTCTCTTTTCTCTGCTTTCTCTGACAAATAAATGAATAGATCTTAAAAAAAAAAACCTGTAGGGATGCCTGGGTGGCTCAGTTGTTAAGCATCTGCCTTGGGCTCAGGTCATGATCCCAGGGTCCTGGGATGGAGCCCCGCATAAGGCTCCCTGCTCGGTGGGAAGTCTGCTTCTCCCTCTCTCACTCCCTCTGCTTCTCTGCTTGTGTTCCGCACCCCCCCCCGTCAAATAAATAAAATCTTAAAAAAATAATAACTGGATTCACAGCAAGTTGTGAAGACCGTACAGAGAGGGACAGAGAGGACCTTTCCCCAGCTCTCCCCAGTGATTACAGCTCATGTAACTAGCACATGCAGACCACAAAACTGACGTTGTGTAAAGTGTCTGTATGGATTCTCTGCCATTTTATTACCTGTAGGTTGTAAGCACCACTAAGAGGAGAATATAGAACTTTCCAGTTACCACCAAGAGCTCCCGTTTATGGGTACCCCCCCATGCTTCCTTCCTAAACCCTGACAACTACTCATTTGTTCTCTGTCATTTTTAATTTTGTCATTTCAAGTCTCTTTGAAGCACATGATTGTGTTCTCATTATGAAATACCTTGATTAGAAGAGCATGATACTTATATAACCACTACTCATATTTAACATGATGCAGATTTAATAAATGTTATTGTATTCCTTTCATAACTTGAAAAAAAATCAGATTGCTTTTAAATCTTCTTTGTCCCACTCTCCAATCCTATTGACCTCCTCTCCTTCCCAGAAATGAACTCTACCTCAGTTATTGTCCATGGTTTTCTCTTTTTCTATATAACTAGGTGCCTGTAACATCCTATAGAATAGTTTTGTGTGTTTTAAACGTTTACATAAATAAATCAACAAATATTTATTGAGTGCCTACTATGTGCTAGGCAGTATTCTAGCCCCTGGGAATACAATGGTGAATAGGGCAAAACTGTTGTCCTAAATATATAACTATGAATAAATAAGGATATCTATAAATGTATGAAAATGATGAAATAGGATATGGTGGTTCAGATTCGGCAGGGGTTAGGGGAATGAAGGGGTTGGTAGGGCATTGAGGAAAGGCCTTGCTGAAGATACTGCATTTAAAATCAAAACGTAAATAATAAGAAACAGTAAGTCAAATGGAAGGAACAGCAAGCAAGTACTGATGCCCTCACAAAGGAATGAGTTCCATGTGTCCATGGAAGAACAAGACTCACACAGATCCTGGGGTGGTGTGAACACCAACGAGCACCGAGGGAAGGGAGGTGGGGGATCAGAGGGTAGGAGGTAAGTAAGGAGTGGGTGGAGGAGATTGGGAAAGGCCAAGGAGACCTTGATAAGGAATCTGGATTTTATTGAGGCTGCTGTGGGAAGCCATTGGAAGGTATAAGTGGGGATGTGCCAGAGCTGCCACATGGAAGGTGGCTTAAGAAGGGACACAAATGGGAAGGCATTGGGCTATTGCAGTATTTCAGGGAAGAGATAAGTTGGAAGGATGGTGATGCCTTTTGGTAAGATAACGAGGCTTGGTATCACCTTATCCTTCTGCAATTCGCCTTTAGGATTCAATATTGTGTTTCAAGATTTACTTATGTTGATACTTTTAGATAAAGTTAATTCATTTTAACCACTATGTATATCCCATTCTATGAGTATACCAGACTTTCTCTGTTTATTCTCTTATTAGGAGACTTTAAAGGGATATCTGTTTCTCCAAACAGTTCTGCCAAAAGCCTCGTCAAGTATGGATTCTTATTGATAGGATACCAGACTCCCTCTGGGATACACAAATGGCAATACAATTGCTGGGCTGCCTGGGTATGCCCCATTGTCATCTTTGTGCAAAATTGTTCTCCAAAGAGGTTGTATCAATTTATAGTCACTACCTGTGTGTATGATTATTTCCATTTCCCCACATCTTCAACATTTGGTATTGTGCTTTTAACAATTGCCAATCTGATGGATATAAAATGAAGGGCCATTGTTGTCATAATTTGCATTTCTTAATCACTAGTGACTATATTTTTTGGCTGTATGTTTCTTTTTTTGGAATTCCTTCTTCCAATCCTATGCTTACTTTCCCACTGGGCTGTTTGCTTTTTTCTTGTTGATGTGTAGGAGTTCTTTATATATTTTGGATAATAATCCCTTGTTAGATTTTATATATTGAAATATGCCCTGAAAACACCTTTCTTGCATTTTGTTTTATTTTGTTTTTAAATATTTATTTGAGAGAGAGAGAGAGCACATGAGAGCAGAGTGAAGAGCAAAGGGAGAGGGAGAGAGAAGCAGACTCCCCACTAAGCATGGAGCCTGACCCAGGGCTCGATCCCACAATCCTGAAATTATGTCCTGAGCTGATATCAAGGGGTGGCTGCCCAACCAACAGAGCCACCCAGGTGCACCTCTTGGGTTTTGTGCATTAAAATATTTTCTTCCAATTTTTAGCTTATCTGTTTACTTTTTAAAATTTTTTAATTTTTATTTTTTAACAATTTTATTTATTTATCTGAGAGAGAGCATGAGCACACCAGTGGGGGGAGGGGCAGAAGGAGAGAGAGAGAATCTTAAGCAGATGCCATGCTTAGTGCAGAGCCCAACATGGGATCTGATCTTACAACCCTGAAATCATGACCTGAGCCAAAATCAAGGATTGGACACTTAACCAACTGAGCCACCTAGCACCCTTCTGTTTACTTTTTCAAATGGTGGTTTACATTTAAATTTTTACTACAGTCAGATTTACCAGTCTTGTTCTTTATGTTTTCCCACCCTGAGTTCATAAAAATATTAAAGGTTAGCTTTCTATCCTCATTACTGAATTGACATGGAAAGTAGGTTTATGAACGAGCGGAAGTATGGGTTTCTTAAAAAAATATTTTCTGATTGGAAAATGAACTGATCTGGCACCATTTATTGAATAGTCTTATTCTTTCCCCACTAATTTGTAATCTTATCTCAAGTTTTCCTGTAAGTGTGGGTCTCTATTCTGTTTTGTTGTTCTGTTTTCCTGTCTCTGCGCCAATACCATTCTTCTGAAATAACTGTAGCTTTAGAATAAGCCTGCTGTCTAGTGTGTTGAGCTGCTTTTCTTTGATTTTCTAAGTTATTTTGGGCAATTTAGGTTCTTTTACTGACATTAACTTGTGGATCGTCTTGTCAAATGCCACAGGGGGGGGAAACATACGGATTTTAATGTAATTGCAGTGAATTTGCAGGTTAATTTGGAGAGAATGGCCATCTTTGAGTCTTCTCATCCCATACAGGTTATTTTTGTGCATCAGTCAAACTTTACTCCATAATGACCTTGTATTTCCTTTGTTAGATATGTTTCTAAGTTCCCCAAGTTTTTGTCACTATTATTAATGGAATCTTGTGTTTGTTGCTTAATTATACTTTTGTTAGTTTTCTATTGGGATATGGTGTTATTATTGATTTTTTTTCTGCTATTGATTTTTTAATATTCATTCATTTGTATCCAGCCACCTTTGTGATTCTGGTAGTTTGTCTGAAGATTCTTTTAAATTTTTTTGTGGATAAAAAAGTCATATTGTCTGTAAATAATTATCTTATTAGTTTTTAAAGTAGTCAGCATTTTAGATAATTTCCCTAAGATCCTTCAAAACTGTAGGATCTGTGATTCCATTCCATTTGTATCTATGTGTGGGTGAAAATAAAGCATGAGTGCTCTCTTGATGTATTATATAATATATATTAGAAAATTTTCAGCAAAATTTTGATAACAAAAATGAAATGTAATTTTAAAAATCTTTAAGGGATTAGACATCACTCATCACTTGCTGGTAACCACTATAGACTCAGACAAATGCTACCTATATCACAGATTGAAGATGTCGGTCAAGAAGAAAAGAGAAAAATAAAATTATATCAACTTTCAGTATTAATAGAATACATACACACATACACAGTACTGTGTGTGTGTGTGTGTGTGTGTGTGTGTGTGTAAAGTCATGTGATCTATATAACATTTTGGAATGAGAACATATTTTCTACAATTAGAAACATCAAATCCAGGAAGTGGTTCCAGTTACTATATGATTCAAAGATCATACAGTAAGTCTTTAAGAGACTTTAGGAGGTAATATGTTTGGAGATGAGCCCCTAATCTTTGCTGCGTCCCTGGGACCAGGAGTAGTTCAAGTATGGATGGCTCTCAACTCTTAGGATTATCGTCAGGATAGTCCATGGGGTGAGTTGTAGCAAAACTCCTCTTCACTGCTCAGCTCCTAGGAAAAGAAGAGGTGCTTTTCCACCTCAGAGCCCTGGATTCTGTAATTCACAAGTCATGGCCCTGGCATTATGTGGGGTGATGGTGGTGGTAAGATAAGGACCCAGAAAATCTGTGAACTCCTACAACTGGAAACCAGGTTGTCACCTGGGTCTTCTGCCATGTTTGCATTTTCCTGTGTAGGGAAATGTGTAGGAAGGGCAACAGATCTGCTCCTCTTGGAAAGCCTTCCGCAGGCCTGGTTTATAGAAATGTGCTGGGTCTGCTTTTCTGGGTTGTCCAAACTTCCCTGCAGTGAAGTCCAGTCAGGATGTGGTCTGAACTGAGAGGCTAACCAGTCCGCTTAGGCTACCACTGAATCTACTTGGTCAGAGACCAAGTCATAGCTGTTCCCCAAAGCTATGAGAGTAAACACTGCCTCCTATTTTTAGTAGTTCACTGCATGCAAAAATAGCTCGAAATCCAGACCTTTGCGTCTGGACAGCCTTCAGCTTCAGAGGCCATCCCATGGTCACCAGCACCTCCACAACGACAACTGGGCCGCCATTAACGTTTACAGGGAGCGGCAAGGGGCAGGGAGTGTGCTAAGTGCTGCACACACACTAGATGTTTCATCCTTGCACAGAGGAATCATTGTTATTGTGCCTGGTTTTCAGGTGAGAAAACCAAGATTCAGGAAAGTCATGCCGCCTGCCCTAAGTCACATAGCCCTTGAGAAGCAGGGCCTGGTTCTGAACCCTGCGCAGTCCAGCCAGATGCCACGATTTATGTTTCTGATCGTTTCTTATTCCTGCATTCCCACATTCCATAATGGCATCTGTGGTGGGATGTTAGATGTGTGGGATCCGGTCCAGGTTCATCAGAGAACTTAAGTCACACGGATTCATGTGAAAGAACCCAGAAATTATGTCCATCTCTATGGGAGATATTAAATACCAATTTTCTTATGGTTTTGTTATATTTTAAAAAGCTGTTGGATTTACAGAGTTACCTTATTCTCATCATATTCTCTTTTTACAGAGAAACCTAAGAATTTTTCCAACACACCGTTATTTAGGGTAGCTGCTTGACAGTTTAAAGGGCACCCAGAAGCCGTGGAGGATGGAGTCTTAAAATGGCCAATGAAACTGTCCGAGTATGAGCAAGCTCCAAGGGCGGAACCCAAAATGTGGCTGCCTGTCCTTTGCTGACTGCTTTAATAGAAAAATCAAATTCAGGATCTTGTGTTTACTGAGATGATCAGCGTGCATTATCAGAGTAGCTGCACATGGAAAAGTTCCGGCTTCCTTCCATCGATCTTATGTAAGTGGCATATGGAAAACAATGTATTAGTTTGGTTACCAAATGAAAGTTCAGGGAACACCCACAGGGGGCAGTCTACTTGTTTCTGAATTGAGGACTCTCAGAGGGAGAACACTGTGGTGCTGGCCGTCTCCTGGTGAGTCCTCATTGGTGGATGCTTGTATGAAATCTCCACTAATGACGTGGTGACGTCCGCTCTCGGGTGGTGGCCTCACAGAACGCCTGCTCTGGGAGTTGTAAGAGTCAAGTCTCTTTTTTTTTTGCAAACTAGCTTAAGGAAAAATAAGTGAATAATAATCATTTGCATATACAGGATGTGTATATATTACATATATGTACACATATATCCCTCCATACATGAGATAACATAAATAGGACAATAATTTTGCTGTAAGGATACAAGGTTATCTCATGGAATCCAAGGATCAAGCGCAGGGGGTTTTGGGAGAGCCAAAATGCCTTTGGTCCCGAGGCAGCAGTCCTCTGGGGCACCTCCTCTCTGGGACTCAGGGCTCCTTATCCCTGCTTCTGCACCTTCTCTTTTCTCTTCTCCTTCTCTGTGGGTCGGCTGCATTTGCTTCTCTGTGCACGACTGCCTCACAATTCACAGTGTTCTCTGTCCTTGACTTAAGTAACCAAAAGGCCCCGACTCCATACTTAAGGTCCCAGTTCTGGGTCAGAGCATACAGCGGACCTCGCCCAGGTGGGGTCAGCGGCCCCAGCTGCCAGCTCTGGCCTGGGAGGTGGAACAGTTGGGCTCCAATGTACTCTTGGTGGGGCTCTGCCTGCAAGTACATTGTTTTCTTTCTATTCTTCCGAACACACAGATTCTCGAAAAGAAGTTGATTGTATTGTCACGGTGACTCCTGTAACAGTGGGGGAAAGTGTGAGGGGTAGATGGTGTCCTTGCACACCTAGGCCATAGATCCGTGAGATAATGGGCAATGCCTATTTTAAAGAACTGATACCCCCAATAATCTGCATTTTTATTCCGCAGATCAAGAAGAAATGATTCATTTTATCCTGATCCAGTATTTTTATTTTTCAAAGAGTTTTATTGATCACCTATCAAATTAACTAATAATTATAATAAAGAAGTCATTTTGTCAGACATATTATTTTATAGTAGTTATGCCTATCAAATATACTTAAATTGAGTGTTTTAAAGAAAACTTATTCTTGGGTATTTTAGAAGGTTATACTTAACATTTGTAAAGTCATTAGTCCCCTATGAACATATCTATCAGCTGGGTAAGTTCAGAATATTTGCATTTTTTAAAAAAATTGATTGGTCACACATATAGGGTAAAATGTTTAGGAAATGACCAACCATCGCTCCTCCTACCACTCCTGCCCCCCCATCCGCGTGGTTTTGGTGATGTTATGTGTCAATACAACTTCTGAGTAGTTCATTTAAATTCTCTTATTTTTTATTTAAAATTACACTTTTAATGTATTTCGAACACATGAAGAACCTGGAGAATAATATGATACTAATGCCTCCCCCCACATTTAACAAGAATGATGATTGTCGCATTGTTTTTAACAGTCTACCAAATGAGATAGTTGCCAAGTGTTAATATAGTGTATAAATAATATATCAGATTAAAAATTATCCAAAGCTATACTATATATTTCTTATGGATACATATACTTATTAAGGCACAAATATACAATGGGAAGAATACTCAACTACTTATGAAGGATCAATATATATGGGAAATTGGATGGTTGAAGTCAGGGGCTTATTTTTAAAAATCATCTAAAGCAAACATGGGAAATGCTAACAACTGTTGATTCTTGGAGACATATGATGAGACAATCTGACTTTTGAAATAGAAGCTGATCCCTTAGAAATGTTTTTCTTTCCCCTCGGGTGCATTTGTACTTAAGAAAGAGGCATTACCTGAAATGGTCATGGGTGGATGTCCTTTGTAAGCATATCTGCTGTATGACTATCCCTTGAATCAGAGAATGGAATCAAGGATAGAACGGGAGATGTGCTTCATTTGGGTGCCTCTGGATTTCATTTTAATTGTCTGATGCTCTTCTGAGGGGAGACTAAGGTAGAAGTCATCTTCACCACCGCCATCATCAGAGCTGGCGTTTACTGCAAGCTTTATACTGTATCTGTCCTTTGTCAAACTTTTTACATGACATATTTGTTAGGTTACAGTTTTGTTCACCATAACAGAGACCCAAAGCAACAGTAGCTTAAACAAGGTAGAATTTTTAAAAGATTTTATTTATTTATTTATTTTTATTTGACAGAGAGAAACACAGCCAGAGGAGGAATATGAGCAAGGGGAGTGAGAAAAGGAGAAGCAGGCTTCCCGCCGAGCAGGGAGCCCGCCGAGCAGGGAGCCCGATATGGGACTCAGTCCAGGGTCTCCGGGTTCATGACTTGAGCGGAAGGCAGTCGCTTAACCAACTGAGCCACCCAGGCGCCCCAAGGTAGAATTTTTTTAAAGATTTTATTTACTTGAGAGAGAATGAGAGAGAGAACAGAGGGAGGGGGGAAAGCAGGCTCCCCGCTGAGCAGGGAGTCCCACACAGGGCTTGATCCCAGAACCCTGAGATCATGACCTGATCCGAACTCAGATGCTGAACCGAATGAACCACCCAGGCGACCCAAACAAGATACAGCTTTATTTGTCACTCATATAAGGGTCTGGACGTTAGCAGTCCATGGCTGATATGATGGCTCCATGAGAGTCAGGGATCCAAGCTCCTTCTATCTTGTTGTTTTGCTATTCTTACAACATTGCTCTTCTACTCCTAGTCTATGATCATTCTTGGCTTTCTCTCACTAGAACTGCTTATTCCCTGGTCCCCCTCTAGAATTGAACCCCATGAGTTCATCTGGCTGCAAGGAAAGCTGGGAAATGTAGTCTTTATTCTGCACAGCCATGTAAGGCAGCTGTAAATATTGGGTTTCTATTCCTACAGAATAAGAGGGGTTATATATGGTGGGGAGGGGGGGCCATAAGAAGTCTGTGCCACAGTGGGTAGTTTCTGTTTAACCTTACAGCAACGTTCAGAGTCAAGCCCAAATTGGCACATTTAACACTTAGGAAGAGAGATCAGACTACTTGCTGAAGGTCACACTGCTAGTACACTGTGAAGCTGCGTATGGCTCTATTTTTGTTTCTTTATGCAATTACATCTAGTCTTCCCAGAAGTTCTAATACTAGGAACTGGGGAATTCCCACCTTAGAACTGCCACACCTCATCAGTGTTTGCTTGATTTCATCACAGCATTTAAAGCAGTCATCCAGGAAGAAGTTGTGTGCCCTGTGCTTTAGATTTGAAAGCAAGCACACATTTAATGTTTTCCAAGGTAGTCTAGGATATTTATTAAGCAATGGGTAGTGCATTTGGGTGTTGCCCAATTGGAACTGAGAACACGGGGCACCTGGGTGGCTCATTTGGTTAGGCGTTTGCCTTTGGCTCAGGTCCTGATGCCAGGGTCCTGGGATCGAGTCCCATGTGGGGCTCCCTGCTCAGCAGGCTCTGCTCCTATCCCCGCTCATACTCTCTCTATCAAATAATTAAATAAAATATTGAGAAAAAAAATAACTGGGAACATAGACCAGGGAATGCTATTCTTTAGCTTGACTCAGGTTATACCTGGCTTAGGGGTAGGCTAGAAAATGTACCTCTATTATCTTTTTAGTAAGAAGGAAATACTTTAATAAAATATATGTTCTAGTATCTTTTTCTCTGAGCCCAATGTTAAGACAATGGACCATCCCCTAAACATTAAATGAAAAGTAACAAGTTTTCAGGGTGCCTGGGTGGCTCAGTCAGTTAAGTGGCCGACTACTGTTTTTTTGTTTTGTTCTGTTTTGTTTTTATTATGTTAGTCACCATACAGTACATTAGTTTTTGATGTAGTGTTCCACGATTCATTGTTTGCATATAATACCCAGTGCCCCATGCAATCCATGCCTCCTTAATACCCATCACCGGGCTCACCCCTCCACCCACCCCTCTCCTCTCTAAAACCCTCAGTTTGCTTCTCAGAGTCCAAAGTCTCTCATGGTTCATCTCCTGTTCCAATTTCTCCCCCTTCATTTTTCCCTTCCTTCTCCTAATGTCTTCCATGCTATTCCTTATGTTCCACAAATAAGTGAAACTATATGATAGTTGACTTTCTCTACTTGATTTATTTCACTCAACATAATCTCCTCTAATCCCATCCATGTTGATGCAAAAGTTAGGTATTCATCCTTTCTGATGGAGGCGTAATATTCCATTGTATATATGGACCACATCTTCTTTATCCATTTGTCTGTTGAAGGGTATCTTGGCTCTTTCCAGTTTGGCTGTTGTGGACATTGCTGCTATGAACATTGGGGTACATGTGGTCCTTCTTTTCACTGTCTGTATCTTCGGGGTACATACCCAGTAGTGCAATTGTGACTACTAGTTTTGACTCAGGTCACGACCCGAGGGTCCTGAGATTGAGCCTGCCTCCAGCTGCATGCTCAGCAGGGAGTCTGCTTGAAAATTCTCTCCCTCTGCCCCTCCCCCCACTTCTGCATGGGGCACGCTCTCTCTCAATAAATAAATCCTTTAAAAAAAAGTAACAGATTTTCTAGAAGTTATTTTGAGAATAATGGTCTCTTTGCTTCTTTACAGCAGTGTCCAACCACCAGCATCTCCCGTGCAACAAAATTTGGCAGGTGACCCCTTTTCTTTCACCCAGGTTACAATTTCCAAGAGTTGACATGTGCCAAAGACAAAAGGGAAGCCTGGTTCCTGAAAGTTCACATCTGACATCATTCAAGCTCATGCTGGATCAGAAGGAAAGAGCCTAGACAAAGCACACGATCAACCACACCTGTTGTAGATCTCTGCCTTTGGAAGTGTTAAAAGTTGAAATCTCTGTAGGGTTCAGGACCAGAGTCAGGATCGGGGTAAGGCAAGTGTGACGGTCACTTCACTGGCAGCAAACTTTATAGAGGTGTCAAAAAACTTAGTACAGGATCAATAATATTTTAATGCAAGTTTTGAAAACAGAAATAAGTGCAAAATCCATTCGTGATGAACAAATTTCAAAATTTTAAATAAAGACGGACTGTTGTTTGTGTTGCCTCACTGCATTGTTGTGTGATGGGAACAGCCATTTCCAATCAGCCCCATGTTCATGGCCCCAAGCTCGTCGAATCCTGCCAGGCAGGTTTACAAGGGTTGACAATGTGTGGGAACAGATTGGGCAATGAATTTGGGGCTTTATATAGGGTCATATTTTTTTGCTTATAGAGCTTTTATTAGTTTTTCTCCCTTGGCTCAAATTATTTTGGAAGACATTTTGATGAGTGCACAGAGGAGTGTACATTCTCCCTTTGTCCCACTCTCCAGTAAGGCTCCACAGGCTGTGGTCCAGGACTTCTGGGAACCCCGCTCTCCATGCTAAGTGAGCCATTGCTAGAGGAACTCTAAACTGTTGAGACCGAATGGATCCTTCTCTGAGACTATTTAAAAATCTTAAAAAAGAGAGGGGGGGGCACCTGGGTGGCTCAGTTCGTTAAGTGACTGCCTTCGGCTCAGGTCATGATCCTGGAGACCCAGGATCGAGCCCCACATCGGGCTCCCTGCTCAGCAGGAAGTCTGCTTCTCCCTCTCTCACTCCCCCTGCTTGTGTTCCCTCTCTGGCCTCGCATATGACTTCTCTCCCTTAGATCGCCAGGCCACATATGCCCTTAGCCTTTTATGTTAACACTGGATGGGAGTCTCTGTTTAGTTTCTGTGTCTGCCTGACTACCACCTAACCTACACTAGAAACCCCCTGAGCCCCCTCTCCCCAGTCCTTCTCTTCATAAATTTGGTTCCTCTTTTTTCTCTCCTTTTATTCTGATTCCTATTTATCATTTTGCCTGGGTGTGTTTATTTCATGTCTGTCTCCCCTGCTACAATGCAGGCTCTATGAGGGCAGGGAGCATATCTGTCTGGCTCATTACTCTGCCCCCAGGACCTTCTAGCATGATGTCTACATAGTGTAGGGATTCATACAGACTTTTTAATAGGTCAGTGAACTTGTGAGTGCTTGATCTTCATTATGCAATTCTAAGTGAAGTTTCAGGTGCTTAATAAATGTTACTTGTAATGATGCTACAGGATTTTTAAAAAATCAAAAATGCCTTCAAATGTCAAAGAAATGAATCTCATTTGCTCTTCTCTCTCTCTCTCTCTCTTTTTCCTTAAAGATTTTATTTATTTGATAGAGAGAAACACAGCCAGAGAGGGAACACAAGCAGGGGGAGTGAGAGAGGGAGAAGCAGACTTCCTGCCGAGCAGGGAGCCCGATGTGGGGCTCGATCCTGGGTCTCCAGGATCATGACCTGAGCCGAAGGCAGTCACTTAACCAACTGAGCCACCCAGGTGCCCCCTCTCTCTCTTTTTTAAGATTTTTAAAATTTATTTGAGAGAGAGAAAATGACTGAGGGAGTGGCAGATGAAGAAGCAGGCTCCCAGCCAAGCAGGGAGCCCTATGTGGGGCTCCATCCCAGGATCCTGGCATCATGAACTGAGCCAAAGGTGGACGCTTAACTGACTGAGCCATCCAGATGCTCCTCCTTTTCTTTTTCAGTTAGGTCTTGAATAAGCAGTGTTCCTCCTACCTGACAACTACTATTTTATGTCAAGCCATATTTTACAATATCTGGAAGGGCAGTATTGCAAAGACAGTTTGTCTTTGTGGAAAGAGCATTGGTTTGAGAAATCAGGAGGCCTAGGTGTGAAGTGTAACTCTAAAAGGGAATGGGGTGCTTTCATTAGAATGGGCTGGGTTTTCCCCTAAACAGCCAAACACGCTGCGTTCTTCTTCCCTTGTAGGTCTTTGACCATGGGTACGTTCCTGATGCCGAGTTCCCTGTTTTCTTTAGGTCTGCCCTTCTCCCTGGTTAGATCTGACCTTGAACCCCAATAGCAGAGGCCCCTTCACACCAGAGCCCACCCTCATCCATTCTATCACTGTGCAGCCAGCAAAGCCTCCATGTACCGAGTGCCTTCTCTTTGGAGTTTCCAGCTAATATCAGAGGAATCTGGAAGCTACCTTCCTTGAGGAGGCCAGTGGTTCAAAATGTTCGGCTAAGTCATGTCATGTGTTTGCAGGAGGCACCAGACCAGGCGAGGAGTCTTCTAGGACTGTTCTCAGGTTGGAAGAGGCAGGATTGTGAGAAGAGCCCTGGCTTTGGGGTCAAACATACTAGGCTCTAGTCCCAGAATGTCATTCACTACCTAGGTAGTTTCAGATTGAAACTGAGCATGTGGAAAGAGAATCATAGTACTACTCTACCAGTCTGAACTCTTGGTTCCACACAGCAAACACAACTCAAGTGAACATAAATGGGTGTAAGTAACTCAAATGGCATGAATGGGAATTGACCAACAGGGCTTATCTGGGTCATTTCCTATAAGCCCCGAAAGGGTGGGGTAGAGCTGGATTTCAGTGACAAATGGAACCCAGTTCTGCAACATTGTTAGAGCCCTTCCTTCCATCTCAGTTCTCTTTTTGGCCCTCTGTGGAAAGGCTGTAGTTGGGGCACCTGGGTGGCTCAGTTGGTTAAGCGACTGCCTTCGGCTCAGGTCATGTTCCTGGAGATCCAGGATCGAGTCCCAAATTGGGCTCCCTGCTCGGCGGGAAGCCTGCTTCTCCCTCTCTCACTTCCCCCTGCTTGTGTTCCCTCTCTGGCTGTGTTTCTCTCTGTCAAATAAATAAAATCTAAAAAAAAAAAAAAAAAAAAAAAAAAAAAAAAAAAAAGAAAGGCTGTAGTTCCTAAGGAGTAGCCATTCTTCCAGGGCTGGGGAATGTGACGTCCTATTTTACAGTCTCTCCACCAGAGGGAGGTTATTTCTCTTCCCTGTGATCTCATTTGAAAAATCCTGGGAAGGATCTAATTGGCCTAAGTTGGATCACATGCTGAACCTTGGACCAATCAGCTTTGGCAAGGGTGGGTGGTTTACTGTGATTGACAACCTTCAGTAGAAGCACATGCTGGAGGGGTAGCTCAGTTGGTTAAGGGTTTGACTCTTGAACTCAGCTCAGGTCTTGATCCCCCCAGGGTCATTAGTTCAAACCCGGAGCTGAGCTCCATGCTGGGTGTGGAGCCTACTCAAAAAAAAAAAAAAAAAAAAAAAAAAAAAAAAAAAAAAAAAAAAAAAAAAAAAAAAAAAAAAAAAAAAAAAAAAAAAAAAAAAAAAAAAAAAAAAAAAGAAAAAGAAAAAGAAAAAAAGAAAGAAAAAGAAGAATAGGATATGTTGGAGAAGGACAGTTGTCAAAGAAGAGAGGTTGCTTTTTCCAGGAAATGCAGACTAAATCGTAGATGTCTACCACATATACTTACTTTTCAGGGTTGTTGGTGAGGATTAGACATCTGGATATAAAGCGTGAGTTGGGAAATGCTGCTGTTGCTGGTGATGGTGTTACACCCCGTGTCCCTGGGTACTCAGACCCCACATTTGGGGCCATTATATCTCACAGAAAAAGTACCACTTTCTTTCTTATTCTTTGGCCTTGGGGTAGTCATTGTAATAGACTATTACGAAGCCTCTTAGTCACAGATGGAGAGCTAAAAAGGCTATGTTTGCTCAAGAACATACAGTTAGTGGTACAGTGAGGCCCAGACCCAAACCTCAAGGCTCCCAATCCGTATTCTACTTTTTGTATACCACGTGGTGATTAGGAGCCGGCCTGCCTGGCTTTACAGCTCATCCCCTCCTACTGTGTGACATTGGGTAAGTTCTTTAACCTCTCTGAGTCTCGGAGATTTCCTCTACAGGGTTGTTATGGGGATTAAATGAATTAATACAGGTTTATTGGCTGTGATGATGATGATTTGGTTCTCAGAAACTGTCACGTGGGTCTCCTACCCTGGAGTCGGTCACCTCCTCAAGACGTTGTATTTGTTCTTCTGGATACCTTCTATCTTTGGCAAATGATACTGGATTCTCAGCTGAATCCAAGAAATGTCTTTTTAAGTCATGTAAAATCCTGCCGGGTTAATTCTGATAATAGAAACAAAGAGAAACCCTCCCAGAGCAGGGAATGATTTCAGAGGATGGTAAGGATTCTCACATTTATCTACCAGAATCATGCTGTGTCCTTCTATCAATCACAAAGTTAGAGGTGGGCTGGCTCTAGGCAAGGGATAGTTTCTCAAAAACAGAATTTGAGGCGTTCTCTCAACTTGCGTTTGTACCCTCCCGGTCCTTCACCAGCCCCGCCCCATCCTGCCGGGGTCCTACTGCACACAGAGGACTTGGTGAAGGCTCAGGTCCTATAGTTTCAAGTAATCACTATTTGCAAAATCCTCTTGAACATTTCAGAAAGCTCCTTTGTACTCCAGAGAAAATGACCCCCTGGCATGGACAGTGCTTTCTCATATAATGCATAATATCTTGATGAGATACACTTGTATTGGTCAGGATAGGTGAGATTAAGCGGTAGAGAACCAAACCCTGGAATCTCAGTGTGGCACAGAAAGGTTATTTTTGCCCTCCGCTCTGGATCTGTGACAGGTCTGCTGCCTCTCTAGGAGGGCTTCTGTCTGAGTGGAAGCTCAGGGACGGACTCTGCATCAAGTGAGCCCGCCACGGAGCTCCCGTCACGAGGACAAGGGAGAAAGCTTGGAAATGTGTACCTGCTCTTGCATGTTACATATCACTTGTATTCGTGAGTCACGGCAGGTTTCACGGACCCCCCCTAATTTTAAGGAAACTGGGAAGCAGAGCTTTTGCAAGTACCCAGAGAAGAGGGAGAAGGAAATCTGAATGGACAGAAGTCTCTGCTGCAGGTTTCCCCCTTTTCAAATACAGGGCTCCTGATTGTTGGTTCAGGTCTCTTTGTGAGAAAAATCTGAAAGAGTCTTGAAAGAGCAGAAGGAAACATGGAGAGCCAGTGGTGAAAGGGGGAAATATTTTCTTAAAAACGCTGAGGACCTCCCTGTCCTTGGTTCAAGGTTCCTAAATGTAACAAGGGAATTTAGAGAACCAAAACAGCTTGAGAATGGAGACCAGTGGAAGCATCACGCTGAAATCACACCACCTCCCAAAATTCGATCACCTGCTCACCGCCTTTGTAGCATCTTCCCTCATCCGGGTACCGTGCTGCCATGCACCGCCTTCACAATCTCGGTATGACTATTACCGACTTAAGTTCTTTCTTTTAATAACGTACTTTTCCGTAGCGAAGAATCCAGTATCATTTACCAAAGATAGAAGGTATCCAGAAGAACAAATACAATGTCAACAAAACAGAGGATTCTGAACCTGAGGTTCGCTCTCTCAGTTACAAAGAAAGACTAGCAGATACTGGAAGGGTGAAAAAGACAAGGCAGCCCTACACCTGAACTCCTTTCATGGAATCAGACAGATGGAAAGAATGATAAAGGGAAAGGTTGATAGCTCAGTGGGTGGGCTGTGTCCCGATGCCTGGATTCTATTCTGGGGCCTACCACTTACCAGCCGTGTGGCCTTTGTGCCTCAGTTTCCTCATCAGTAGATCTGAGGTTAATAATATTACTTACTTCATATACATGGAACTCTAATGGTGTCTGGCACACACGAAGGGCTCTATAAGAAGCATTAGCAATTTTGAGTAGTATTTCTTACAGTGTGAGGTCTTGTTCAATGCCATCTCCTCTGCCGCCTCAAATTACCTCCTATAACATGTTAAATTATGAGACACTTCCTGCTCTTGGAGAAGCTCCTGGTTCCCATGGAACCAGCACAGGCTCTGCAAAGTAACAACCCTGAACTGAGAGGGTTGTTGGGCTTCATTGGCGATCCTATCAGCAGGTTACTCAACTTCTTTAAATCTCGGTTTCCTAGGTAAGGGTAAAGATATCTGCCTCCTAGAAGATGCTTTAAGATCCAACAGGTAAAATAGAATCTATCCAAACTTTAGAACTAAAACAGATATTCAATAAATACTGGTTTACCTTAAACCAGTCGTTCCTAGCTGTTGCCAAGGGATCTGTGGAAATCTCCAGAGGGATCTTCAAGTATGTTGCCCAGTATATTATAGTAATTTGAAAATTGCCTATAGGTTAGAGCAGTGGTTCTCGGACTCAAGCCCACCAAACAATCACATGGAGGGAGGGTAAGCGGCTCATCTGGAATGACACCGACAGTCCCTCATCCTGCCATGCTCCGCACTCCTGGGCAAACCTGCAGGGGTAGGTGCTCTGCCTGGAGAACTTTCAAACACAGACTCCTGGGCTCCCACCTCCAGAGATCCTGCGGCAGCAGCTGGGGCTGAGGAGCCCTGGGGGTAGGGGGCTAGAGGTGGGGAGATGGAGCCTGAAGATTTGCATGTCTAACAAAGCTCCGAGGTGCTGCTTTCCCTCTGCGGACCGCACTTCAAGAAGTTCTGTCTTCACGCACTTTATCGTACCAATGCCTGTGTCTGGTGTTCTGTTTATCAAAGTTGATAATTGCTCAATTTTCAGAACTTTACAGATGCCCTTACAGTCCTCTGAGGTTGCTGTTATTTCCCCTTTAACAGGCAAGAAACCTAAGTCTTAGCAATATTTAGTAATTTGCTTGACATTATAGAATTAGGAAGTGATTCAAACCTAGGTCTGACACAGAAACAGATTTTCTCAATCCTGCCACCTTAAGCCACAGACTTCTGTGCTCAGCGCCCTTATTTTGGAATGAGTGCTCTCCAGGAGAGCGCCCTAGTGCCCTGGGGAAGTGGGTTTTTGGCCAAGCATTACCATAGTTCTGCAGTGGACACATCAAGAGACTCAGGTGAGAACCTCTGCTGTGCATATTTTGCGCACACACACACATATATATAATGATATATATAACTACATATCATATATCATATATAACCTTTCATCATATCATTATTATATCATATGATATATATGTATATATCCTCTCTAATTAAGAAACACATCATTGAGATGTGATTTTGCTTTGCAGAGTGCATTATTTCAACAAATGTCCCACCATGAGATATGGAAACCAGGGCTACATTATTATTTACCAAAAGAATATTTGAAAAAATATTTTCATTATGATGCCTCAAGATTCCTATTTGGTTGGTTGTATGTTACAGTACAGTTTACTTGATTTCTGTAGCCCCCAAGATGCAGCGTGGCAGAATGAACATGTGAATGAACTAAATCTAATATTTTGTTGAAATCTTGTTACAATGATCAGCTCTATTATATGTAAATCCGGAAAAACTTGCTTCAGTGTTCAGTTTATGCTGATTGCATTCCTTTGTTGGTTCCCACAAAGGAGCCTAGTTCAGTTTGCTTCTCTGTGTTCCTACAAGCCCTGTCTCTGCTCAGAGAACTTGCTAGTTTGATCTCTGCCCCATTGTATGGCTGTGCCTTTGACTCAGCATCCAGTCAGGCCTGTCATTTCTGGCTTCAGAGGGCTCCAGAAAGGGATTTTTTTTTTTTTTTTTTTTAAATCTCAAGAGGTACTAGAAGGACCCTGGGAACAAAATCTACCTGGTGGGTTGTCATGGAGTCAAACGAGAGGATGCATCTGAAATGGGGAACATGGTAGTTGGCCTGAGGGTGAGCGCTCAAGCATGACCTGGCCATTTTACATTCAGAGAAGCTCCCTTTCTCTTTCCCTTTGCCCTCCTCCCCAACCCCGGGCTCTGTAGCTGTGCTTCCCCTACTCGAGGTTGCGCTGTTTCAGGGTGCCATGTATGTCTCCCTCGTAGCACCGGTGGCATCGCCATCATTCCTTCTTTCTGTGACGACTTCATGGCAGGCTGCCCGTCCGCTAAAGCACACACTACGTGTGGGCCTCGCAGATCTGCCTTCAGTGTGAAAGTGCGCCAGTGGGCCCCAGCTGCCAGCCCTCGTGGCCCGGCCCCAGCTGAAGAGAGCTGCCCTGCCAAGACCCACGGCCCCTTCCCATGACTGATCTAATTGGGGTGTGCAGGATTGGCCTTCTCACTCATCTGGGACCAGCTCTGGAAGGTCATCCCATCTTTAGAACTCCTTGTAGGGTTGGCCCGACTTCTCTTGAGACCATTTAATATTTGACTGTATCGTCTGCTCACTCCTGCTTCCCTCCCTTCTTTCCATGGATGTTAATCCTAAGGGCACTCCCCAATGCAATTTATGCATTCTATTCGCTGTCTCTGAGTTAGATTCCCGGGGAGCATGACTTGCCCCCCTGTCCCCTGTGGAAAGGTAGGAATTATATTGTTGCCAATTTTGTGTGTTCTCAGAGCCTATTGTAGTCCCGGGTGCCGGTAGGATCTCAGTAAATGCTTGTGGAATGAATGAATGGATGAATGAGTGATAATAGTGTCATCAGTAATTTCTGTTTTATGCTCCACCCCCCTCCTTTCTTCAAAGGGAATTTGACTTTTACACAGGAATTTCCCGAATTTCTATCCAGAGATCTATTTGCTTCCTTCTCCTCCCCACTCCTTCCGCTCTGGAGTCCCCTTTCCTCCCACCTCTCCCT
The DNA here is from genome assembly GCA_004023965.1 of Spilogale gracilis. Classification (NCBI taxonomy): domain Eukaryota; kingdom Metazoa; phylum Chordata; class Mammalia; order Carnivora; family Mephitidae; genus Spilogale; species Spilogale gracilis. The sequence goes on from PITA01001831.1 coordinate 126,787, forward strand.
TTCTAAAATCCCTGCGTAGTGGTGCTCTTGGTTGTCACTGAGGAGGGAGGAGAAAGCCTTGGGAAAGCGGCTGAAAGACGGTGATGGGAAACAGCTAAATTAGTTTACAGGCCAATTTAGTAACTCCAGCTTTTCCTGCTATCGGGAGCCAGTGTGGAGCCCTGTGAAAAAGGCTAATGCCAAGAACAGAAGAAATCAATATCTGAAGGTCCTGCTAATTGCATAGCTGTCAGAAGGTATTTTCTCATTGTGAATGAGAAGGGCCTTTTAAAACAACAAAGCTCTTGTATAAATAGAAAAAAAAAAAAAAAAGAGAGAACTCACATCTGAGTCCACATAGAAAATGGTTTCTTTGTTACCAATTTCTCATCCTTATGGAAAGCCTAGGCAGCAAATGCATTATCTCTGCCACCGCTTTTTAGTTTAGTTTAGTTCTGGCCTTTTCCTACCCCTCTTAGAGAGACCACCGGGTTCCAGTTACAAGTCTGAGTCTGGAACCTCGCTTTGCTGCCTTGGTCACTGTGGCATGGCTCCAGCCTCGTCCCTCGTCTGGAAGGTGTTTGCTTGCTGACTCAGCTCACACGACAGGGGATGGAGAAGCTCAAGTGAGACCATGGATACAAACAGGATTCGAAAACCTGATGATGCTAAGGAGCGATTGTCATTCAATCTTCAGTGAACCAGAGCTCAAAAGTCAGAGCTAGATCCCCTCCCCCAAAAGAACACACTTCGAAGCCAAATATAAGGGTTTTTTTTTTTTAAGATTTTTTATTTATTTATTTTGACAAAGAGAAACACAGCCAGAGAGGGAACACAAACAGGGGGAGCGAGAGAGGGAGAAGCAGGCTTCCCGCTGAGCCCGATGTGGGACTCGATCCCGGGTCTCCAGGATCATGACCTGAGCCGAAGGCAGTCGCTTAACCAACTGAGCCACTCAGGCGCCACCACCAAATATATGTTTTTAAGAAAAATTATTCTTCCCTTTGCATGATGTGTAGCAATGATTACGAATTGACTGTCAGAGTGCGCTGAGAGTGTCAGATGTCTGTGTAAACCAGCCACTTTTCATGACAGAATCAGGAAGCCACCTGTTCTCTAGACCAAGGTTTTGGGTTGTTCAGGTACACATTATTTTCACAGATCAATTAGTACTTTTCCTTGGTTCTCTCCTGTCCAAGGCAGCCCTGGTGTTCGGGCACATGTCTGCTTTTCCTCCAGATACATGAGGCCATCAGGAATCATCTCCTCCCCTCAAGCTAGGCCTGCAAGAACCCATGATTACCTTTGCATAGAGCAATTTTCTGTAGGAAATTGGACTTTCTCCCTTCCAAAGAGGCCGTCCAGTGAGGTTCTTTGAGCAGCCAGCAGAAGGTCCCAGGTCTGGTCCTTCACTGCTGATGGATTATAAAGTCCTTATACTATCTGGGGTCTGCAGACATCTCGAGTTGTTTTATAATCAGATGTGAGATCTGGGGACTAGAGTGTGGTTTAGTATTCAGCAGAGATTTAGGGATCCTCTATAACCATTTTGGGGACAGGAATGGACTTCTTCATTTCAGGTGCTGGCATTCTTCTGAAGGGTAAGGTTTATATTCCGTGTGTAAAAAAGCAAAGTATGAATAAATAAACATACACAACACAAAAATGACAAAAACAAGTGGACAGATACTGCACATGAAGTTCCTCTACTGAGAAGATGGCCTGATTCTAGACTTCTTAAAGACAGCAACCTGGTCTTAGGTCTCTCAAATCCACATTATACTAGTAGATCCTTTGAAAATATGAGGTCTTGCACTCCTGCTGATCCTTCAGTGGCTCCCAGTGCCTCCATGAGAACACTCAGTCTTCTTGGTTTTGTCCTTCAGTTCCCTCACAATCAGACCTGGCCTCCCTTCTTACCATTGCCTCAGTTAAATGGCTGCCACTCAGAACATGTCTCTGACTATCCCTTCATCTCTTCTTGTCCTAAACCCTGCCTCCCACTGGTTAGGTGCGTCTTATCTGAGCTGCCTTAGCATAGCCCTTGACACTGTAAATTGTTCATCAGTGGTTTATGTGTCTGTGCCTATCTCAAGACTGTTGTCTTAGAGAACAGGGGCTATATACCTTGTTCATTGTTCATTCCCGGAGACTTGTACAGTGTTTGGGGTCCAAGAGGTGCATAATAGTTGCTGGTTCATTTAACCATAATGAATGGCTAGTTTGGATTCCATCCGTTTATCTCCAGTGTCCCTGGCTTGCTGCTGCTTCTGCTTCTTCTTCTTCTTCTTCTTCTTCTTCTTCTTCTTCTTCTTCTTCTTTTTAAAATTTTATTTATTTGAGAGAGAACGAGCAAGTGACAGAGCACACGAGCAGAGGGAGAGGAAGAGGGAGAAACAGAATTTCCTGTTGAGTAGGGAGTCTGACATGGGGCTTGATCCCAGAACCCTGGGATCATGACCTGAGCTGAAGACAGATGCTTAAGTGACTGAACCCTCCCCCCCCCCGCCACCAGGCGCCCCTCTGGCTGGCTTCTTTAAGGGTCACTGGGCATGGTTCCTACAGAGTGTATAGGGAAGGCATGCATTGATAGTGGGATTTGCTCTTCTCAACAGGCTTATAATATACATAGTTGTGTCTCTATTTTCCCCCCTTTTAACTGGATTAAGGAGTTATCTTCTGAGAAGTAAAAGCACTGCATTGCAGTCTCATGAGGAATTAGGTAGAACTCTAGAATGTTGAAGTAGAAGGGTCCTTAGAGGTTATGCGGTCCAACCTTCTCATTTTGTAGGTGAGAAACCAGGCCCAGAGGTAGATTTGTTAAGATTTCATGACCAATTAATAGCTGAAGACATCTGCTGCTTTTACCTGCCACAGTCCCTTTGGAGAACCAGTGCTTGCCACTCTCACTCCTAGCATTTTGCATGGTGCTGACTTTATTCCCAAATCCGGGATAAGCATGGGACTAGGGCTGGCCAATGAGAGCATCAACACCTGTGTTCCCAGGAGGCCAATCAAAGCTGATGAGACTTGATTTCAGAACACGGGAAAAGAGAAGTTCATATGATACATTGGGGTTGCTAAGAAGATAGGACCACTGGCAGTCATCTTGTCACCATGAGTGGAGAGCCAAGGAAAGTGGTGTCGAGAGATGGAGAGAGTTGAGTCTGTCCTAACATCACTGGAGATCCTGATATGACTGTGTTTGATCCTTGATCCCTGTTGGAACTCCTTAATTACAGTGTGTGTTTCTGGGTTTTTTAGTTTATTTTTTGCTTAAGTTGAAATCTGTCACTTTCAACCAGTTAATCTAACTAATATCATGTTAGGACTAGAACCAGACCTCTTGACTGCCAAATACAGTGCTCTTTCCACTGGACCGCATGGGGCGTTCCTCTGATTAACCCGATGCCACCCATCGTCACACAACAGAAGGCAGAACTGGGAAAGAATGGAAACCCGCAGGGCTATGGTTTGATGGGTGGGAGATGTGCTTCCAGTGAGGGACTCTGGGGTCTAGTGGGAGGTCCCTGTGGTAGCAGGAGGGGTTGGAACTGCTAGAGTGCACAACAAGAGAGGACCTCAAAGCCAAATTTTGCCTGCTTCCCTGTTCTGACACGGGTGGGGGACGGGTGGACTAGAAGAAAATTCAGCTGCGTTTTTCTTCTAGATTAATGAAAACGCCTTTCAGGCTGAAACCTGGAGAAGTGGCTGGGGGTACAGACTGGAAAGGCAAGGGTGAAAGTCAACATATCACCATTTTACTCTCAACATGTCATGACTCCCCTAAGGTGTGGGAAAATACTGTTCTGAGAACAGCCACGGCCATGACACGTGAACATTCCCCTACATACAGCACTACTGACCTGATGGTGCTGGGCCATGTCTGTTGATGAGGACCCAGGCAAGCAGCGACACCACTGTGATATGCTAATGAGATGGCTTCACCCCTTGAGGTAATTTGGTTTCTAGTCTCTGAGGTCAGATCTTCATCGCAATTCCCAGGAAGCGTGAACTAAAACTGAGGGTCTGTCCCTGGTGGGAACCCCCATACTGCCTATACACCAGGATGGGATTCTTTCTATCTATCTATCTATCTATCTATCTATCTATCTATCTATCTATCTATCTATTTTTTAAAGATTTTATTTATTGTCAGAGAGAGAACAAGTGAGCACAAGCAGGACAGGGTGGGGGAGCAGTAGGCAGAGGGGAAGAAGGCTTCCCTCCGAGCAGGGAGCCCAATGTGGGACTAGATCCCAGGACTCTGGGATCATGACCTGAGCCAAAGGCAGACATCCAACCTACTGAGCCACCCAGGTGTCCCCAGGATGGGATTTTTAGAGGTTGGCTTCATCCTGCTAATGTAACTCTCTTCTCTGCATTCACATAAAATTCAAGAACAAACAGAAGTAAATTACGGTGTTAGAAAGCAGGATGGACGGCCACTTCGTGAGTGGGCCATGAAGGGCTTGGAGAGGGTGTGAGAGAGGTTCCGGAGTGTTATATTTGTTCTTAAACTCTGTGCTGGTTACATAGAGATTTTAAGTTTGAGAAAATTCATGCAGCTGTATACTTCTGGGTGGTGTACTTTTCTGTGTGTGTGTTGTATTTCAGTGAGAACGTTACACTGTGCTAAATACTGGTCATTGTAGGCAGCTATTTGGCATAAAATGGAATGACATGAGGCCACTGAAGTTATGTGGTGATACTATTCTCTTATAAAGTGGTGCATACACATGGTCCAGAATATGTTCATATTAATTTTAAAGTAGATAACAAAAATGAAAATACAAATTAAAAAAATATATATATTGTAGATGCTCACTGTCCTCCAGGGGTCTAGGAGGGAAAAACTGAAGTCTTATGGTACTTCAGAATCTTCAGTGGATCTCAGAACCATTCGCATCTCTCCACTTGGACTGCCACCACTGTTTTTCAAGGCACCAGCAACTCTACGCTGGACTGTGGCAATAACCCCCAATCTTGCTGATGTATGACCCATAGTCCACACAGGAGAAGAATATAGCCATAAAAAACAACTCAAATAACTCCCTTTTCTGAAGACCCTCCAAGAATTCCTAATAGTCTTAAAAAAAAATTTTTTTTTTACTTACTTATTTGAGAGGGAGAGATTGGAAAAGAGAGAAGGGGGGCTTGGGGAACAGAGGAAGAAGCAGACTCCCTACTGAGCAGGGAGCCTGCACTGGGCTCCATCCCAGAAACCCTGGAGTCATGACCTGAGCCAAAGGCAGGTGCTTAACCAACTGAACCACCCAGGTGCCCCAAGAATTCCTAATATCCTTAAAGCTCACATCCTTAAATGCCCAGCACTGACTGGTCCCTTCTTCCCTGACCATCCTCCCAACACTCTCCCCTCACATCACCAATTTCTAGCCTTCCTGGTCTCTTGTCATTCTTCCAGCACTCCATGCTTGTCCTTGCCCTAAAACTTTTATATATGCACATCTGCCCAAAGAGGGGTCTCCCAGCTCTTGGGATTGCTGGCTCCCTCTCGGTGTTTAAATCTCAGCTCAAATGTCACCCCCTCAAATAGCCTCTCTTGGCCATTGTGCAATCACATTACCTTACTTTATTTTCTTCATGGTACCTGTGGCTATTTTGTATATGTAGTTCTTTACCAGAATGTATACCCCATTCAACTTCCTTCTCCATCATTTATACCAGTCAGTGTCCCAGCAAGCAATGGATGGCATATTCAAAAGAGTATAACAAAAAAGGATTTTAAAAAGGACCACGTACGGAAACGTGGGCAGGGCTAAGAGAACCAATGAGGCATGGTGAGGGTCCTAGGGAAAGCCATCCCTGCCGTTAGCTCTGAAGGGGCAAGATGAGCGGGCTCTCTTTTCCCAACTTTCTTTATCTGCAAAGTGGAAATCCTAACTATATCTGCCCATGAGGTGGTTGTAAGACTTGGTTACACATGCTGACTAGATTGGTAAAGCAAGCAGAATAATGCCTGCGGCGTATTAAGTGCTATGTGAATGTTTGCTATTATTATTACTGATATTATATTAAACTCATTTAATTTAGTTCCTACAACTCTCTGAGGTAGAGCAGGGGTTGCAAATTGTCCACTTATGGGGTGAGCTTGAACTTGGCTTCTAAATGTGTTTTGTTTGGCCTGCATGTATTTCTTTAATTTGAGCCAACATTTAAAATTCTGGAGTTTTTTTTTTTTTTTAACATTTTATTTATTTATTTGACAGAGAGAAACACAGCGAGAGAGGGAACACAAGCAGGGGGAGTGCAAGAGGGAGAAGCAGGCTTCCCGCCAGGCAGGCAGCCCGATGTGGGGCTCAGTCCTGGAACTCCGGGATCATGATCTGAGCCGAAGGCAGATGCTTTATGACTGAGCCACCCAGGTGCCCCTAAAATTCTGGAGTTTTATATAAAAATCTAGACTCCTGGTTCTTCTTGATAACTCCTCATCTGGCAGCAACCGACAGGAGCCACATGCTGCCTGCTTCCTCAGAGAAGGAATGTGCTTTGTAGTGCACTGCTGTACTGCGGGATGTAATGCACGCCCAGCTAGTAGTCACTTCAAGTAAGGGGTTATAACCTCAATGAAGTCGGAGGTAGGGGAGTTCCAAGGTTAACATCGTGGCACAAAAGTGTTGCCAAGAACTGCGGCTCTGCCCACACTGATTGATGTTCCCGCCTTTCCTCTCTGATACCTTCTAGCATGTCAGCTATGATGTTCCTCCTCATTTCTACCAATGTTCCAAAGGCTCATCTGTCACATGGAGACAAACACATGTCCAGAATTGGTTTCTTTTCCTTACCAAGGAAAATCTTGGGATGCTTGGGTGGCTCAGTTGGTTAAGTGTCTGCCTTCGGCTCAGGTCATGATCCCAGAGTCCTGGGATCAAACCTCACATCAGGCTTCCTGCTCAGTGAAGAATCTGCTTCTCCCTCTCCTGCTTTCCCTGCTTGTGCTCTCTCTCTCTCTCTCTGTCAAATAAATAAATAAAATCTTAAAAAAGGGGGGGGCACCTGGGTGGCTCAGTGGGTTAAGCCTTTGTCTTCAGCTCAGGTCATGATCTCAGGGTCCTGGGATCGAGTCCCACATCGGGCTCTCTGCTCAGCGGGGAGCCTGCTTCCTCCTCTCTCTCTGCCTGCCTCTCTGCCTACTTGTGATCTCTTCCTCTCTGTCAAATAAATAAAAATAAATAAATAAATAAATAAAATCTTTTTATTTATTTATTTATTTTTTTTTATTGTTACTAAATTTTTTTTTTCCAGTGTTTCAAGATTCATTCCCCATTCCCCACACCCAGTGCTCCCCGCTTTAGGTGTCCCCAGTACCCACCACCAGGTTCTCCCATCCCTCCACCCCCCTCAATAAAATCTTTAAAATAATAAATAAAAAGGAAAATCTTAAACACACACACACATGCACACAAACCCAGCCCAGCTCCCTACCTCCCCAGAAGTGGCCAGGGCTGGATCATATTATCAGTACCCTTGTGGCAAGGGAGCTGGGAAGCATGCCTCACGCTTTCTCATGTTCTAAGTGGGAAGGCAGGATCTGCTGGCAGGAAAGACGAGGCAAGGTTGGTGAGCAGGTTACCAGGAGGGCCAGGTCCAGCTCACCTAGTAATTGCTCAAGTGCATCCCCCCAGCTCCCACTGCTTACTCAGCTACCAGTGGGCAACCAAATTTGTGATTCTTGGGGAAGACTATTTTACTCATTTTATAAATAAACTGAAGCTCACAGAGACTACATAATCCACCCAAAGTGATACAACTAACACATGCTTAGAAGACCGTTTGCCACATAATAGGTATTTAACAAATGATAGCTACCAATTTTCTGTCTTGTGGGAGGTTTGAGGCATGATTAATTTAGGCAAGGTTTTGGTTGTTGCTGTTGTTTTAAGTCACTTTGGATTCTTTAGAAAGGAGTCCTGCAAGGTTGAAAGTGGTGTGATAGCTTTGCTGTTTAGAGTTTGAAGTTCAATTAACATATTTACTCCTGCTTGGATACTCAACAGCACCAAGCCATATTTATTGCGTCTCCAGGTACACACAGGTTAAGAGGCCATTTAAGATCCTACCCAGAGATGTGGGCATAACCTTCCAAGCGGTCATCACCCAAACAACTCTGGAGGGCGTTGTTCTCCAAGAGAATACCAAAGCAGGGCATAAAAGGTTGCAAGCAGCAGAGATTGTTAGAATTTCTTAATGGGGATTGCATGCCATTTCATGAACCAAGGCGGGGAAAAGCTGTAGTAAGTAGAAGCTTTGTAGGTCAAGTTGTTTCTGATTCCATGCTAAAGACAGAACCCAAAACAAGACCTGCAAGAGGTTTCATGGTGGAAAGAATCGTCTTGTGTTTACATGACAGTGACAACTGTCACTTCTTACTGTTCCTTTCCAAGTGGATCTTCTAAGCTACCTTTAGAACAGGCAGGTTAGAGCCCAGTCCATCACTAATCCCCTGAGATCAGCCTTTTAAAATTATCAGCAGCAAGCGAAGGTCCCACTTTCCCCACCTCTGAGGTTGCTTTCAGCTTCCTTCACTGTTGGCATCTGCTCTTTCTGATTATTTCCCATGCTGAATCACTCGCTGGGTCTCTGGCCATCTCCTGGGGGAGCCACATAGTTTAAAACATCCTCAGTGACTCATGTATTCTTACTAGTTCTATTTGCTTATTTTTGTGTGTGGATGTGTCATACACACATGCAAAATAAGACTCCAACAAGCAGCCTCTATTTACTTAGCCACAGAATACCAAATCTCTGCTTTCTCTGTGCATGTCTTCACTTGTAACTTTCTAATTCATATAATTGAAATAAAAATGGGATTATTTAATTTTTAACCAAGTCCCAGGTTTAGCCAAGAGTATTCAATTTAGGATTCAGCTTCACAAACCTTAAGAATCCCTTGACGAGAAACAAGGGTATATTATCATTCTTAAGCTTATTGGATCAGTTGTTTTTGCCACCTTTGGCTCTGCGGGCGTCAAAACCCTGTGTCTGAAATCATTCAGTAATGAGACTAACAGAGCCAGTGGAGTAATCCTATTTTAGTATTTTAAAAAACCCTGAAAATAAGGGATGCTCAGTAACTAAGAGAGAAGTCCTGATAAAAATGATAAGAGACAAGAGAGGCACCCGGGGTGGACACTCCAGCAAATACTTAGCCCAGATGTTAAACTGTTCTGCCAGACTTGGCTCTTTCCAACTTGAGATCATTGCTTAAGTCTTCCTCAGGAGTATTTAAAGCAAAACAAACCCTTTTTGTTTATCACACGGCTGCCATTTTGTCTTAGCCATGTATTCCTTGGGCGCCTGGGTGGCTCAGTGGGTTAAAGCTTCTGCCTTCAGCTCAGGTCATGATCTCAGGGTCCTGGGATCAAGTCCCACATCGGGCTCTCTGCTCAGCGGGGAGCCTGCTTCCTTCTCTCCTCTGCCTGCCTCTCTGCCTACTTGTGATCTCTCTCTCTGTCAAATAAATAAATAAAATATTAAAAACAAAAAACAAAAACAATGTATTCCTTGCAGGCTTCTTAAGGTAATGTTGGATGCTGCTGAATGCAGACATACCTTTGCTGAGGAGGCTAAGTTCTAACTCCTTAGCATGGTGTGCCTCTTCTGCCTTATCTTGCAGACTTTCCTCCACCCCCACTGAAACCTTCCAGCACACTCTGCAATTCAGGCATGCCTAACTAATCACACAGTTACCAAGCAGGTCCAATGCTTTATACATCAGAGCTCTGAGCATGCTCTTCCCTTTCTAGAATACCCTTCTCCACCTCCTCTACTGGGAGAACACCTACTTATGCTTCAACATCCAACTCAAACATTTTTTTTTAATGTCTCTGGCCTTCCCACCTCTCCAAATTGCCCCAGAGCTTTTAGTCCACCACTGCACCGTTGTATGCACCTCTGGTATGCCCTTAGTCTCTCCATCTTGATGTCAGTCTCCCTTGTATCCAGAGGCAATCACTTATCTACACATTGCCTCTCTAGAGTTGGCTATTCTGGGCATTTCGTATACACGGAATCACACAGTATCTGATTCCACAGCCCTTTGTATCTGGCTTCCTTCACTTAGAATCTTTTCAAGATTTATCCACATTAGAGAATATATAGTACTTCATTCCTTCTTATGGCTGAATAATATTCCATTGTGTGAATATACCACATTTTATTTATCTGGTCACCAGTTGATGGACATTAGGATTGTTTCTACTTTTCGGATATTGTGAATAATACTGCTGCAGACATTTGTGTACATGTTTTTGCATGGGCATATACATTTCATTTCTCTTGATTGTGTATAATTTTTGGGTCCTATGGTAATTCTGTGTTTAGTCTTTTTAGGAACTTCTAGACTTTTTTCCAAAGAGATTACACCAGTCTACATTCCTCCTAGCAATATTTCAGGGTTCTAAATTCTCCACATCCCCACCTACACTTTTTTTTTATTTGATGGAGAGAGATTACAAATAGGCAGAGAGGCAGGCAGAAAAAGAGGAGGGAAGTAGGCTCCCCACTGAGCAGAGAGCCTGATGTGGGAGTCAGTCCCAGGACCTCGAGATCACGACCTGAGCTGAAAGACAGATCACGACCTGACCTGAAAGGCTTAACCCTCTGAGCCACCCAGGCACCCCCACTTTTTTAAAATAATAATTTATTTTATTTTTTCACTGTTCCAAGATTTATTGTTTATGCCCCACACCCAGTGCTCCATGCAATTCATGCCCTCAATACCCACCACCAGGCACAACGATTTCCCCACCCTGGTCCCTTCCAAAATTCTCAGTTTGTTTTTCAGAGTCCAAAGTCTCTCATGCTTCATCTCCCTCTCTGATTTATCCCAATTCACATTTCCTTTCCTTCTCCCATTGTCCTCAATGTTTCTCTTTATGTTCCCCAAGTAAGTGAACCCATATGATAATTGACTTTCTCTGCTTGGCTTATTTCACTCAGCATAATCTCCTCCAATCCCATCCATGTTGCTGCAAAAGTTGGGTGGGTATTCATCCTCTCTGATGGAAGCATAATATTCCATTATGTATATGGACCATATCTTTATCCATTCGTCTGTTGAAGGGCATCTTGGCTCTTTCCACAGTTTGGCGATTGTGGCCATTGCTGCTATGAACATTGGGGTACATATGGCCCTTCTTTCACTACATCTGTATCTTTAGCTCCACCTACACTTTTTGATTATAACTATCTTGGCAGGTTTGAAGTGGTGTCTCATTGTGGTTTTGATTTGCACTTCTTTGATGGTTAATAAAGTTGAACATCTTTTCATGTGTTTATTGACTATTTATTTATCCTATTTGGAAGAATGCCCATTCAGATCCTTGGCCTATTTGTAACTGGTTTATTTGTCTTTTTGTTTTTGAGTTGTCAAAGTTCTTTATACATTTCAAATATAATTTCTTTATTAGATATATAAATTGCAAGTATTTCCTCCACTTTGTGAGTTGTCTTTCTACTTTCCTGATAGTATCCTTTGAAGCATGAAAGTTTTAAATTGTGATGAAGTCCAGTTTATCTATTTTTTCTTTTATTGCTGTGATTTTGGTGTCATATCTAAGAAACCACTGCTTAATCCAAGATGATGAAGATTTCCACCTGTAGTTTCTTCCAAGGGTTTTATAGTTTTAGCTCTTTCTCTCTCTCTTTTTTAAGATTTAAGGAGAGGGAGGGAGAGAATCTCAAGCAGACTCCCCACAGGGTGTGGAGCCTCATGTGGGGCTGGATATTACAACCCTGAGATCAAAACCTCAATGAAAATCAAGAGTCAGATGCGTAACTGACTGAGCCACCCAGGCGCTCCTAGTTCTTATATTTAAGAGGTTTTTGATCCATTTTCAGTTAATTTTTATAAATGGTATGAGACAGAGGTCCTCCTTTCTTCATGTGAATATCTAGTTGTTCTAGTACCATCTGTTGATGAAATTATTTTTCCTCCATCCAATTGTTTGGGCAACTTCACTGCAATTCAATTGACTATAAATGTAAGAATTTATTTCAGATTCTCAAATCTATTCTGTTGGTCTATATGCCTGTCTTTGTGCCAATAACCACAGTACCTTGCTTATTGTAATTTGTACTGTTTTATAATTGAGAAGTGTGTTTTTTTCCAACTTCATTTTTCTATTTCAAGATTGTTTTGGTTATTCTGGGTCCCTTGAATTTTTATATGAATTTTATGATCAGCTTGTCAATTTTTGCAAAGAGGTAAGCTAGAATCTCAAAAGATACTGCACTGAATCTGTGGATCAGTTGGATTAGAATTACCGTATCCAACAATATTGTCTTTTGATCAATGAGCATGGGATGTCTTTCCATTTATTTAGGTCTTCTTTAATTTCTTTCAGCCTTATTTTATAAATTTCAGGGTATATACTTTGTACTTCCTTTGTTAAATTCATTCCTTTGCTATTATAAATGGAATCATTTTCTTTTTTAAAAAATATTTTATGTATTTATTTTGAGAGAGAGTGAGTGAGCAAATGAGAGAGAGAGATGGGTTGGGGGGGAGGAGCAGAGGGAAAGGGAGAAGCAGACTCCTTACTGAGCAGGGAGCTGGGCATGGGGCTCAATCTGGGACTCCAGGACCATGTCCTGAGCCAAAGGTAGGTTCTTAACCAACTGAGCCACCTAGGTACCCCTGGAATTATTTTCTTAATTTCATTTTCAGTTGCTCATTGCAAGAGTAGAGAAATATAATTGACTTTTATATATGGATACTCTATATTACAAACTTGCTGAATGCATTTTTTACTTCTAATAGTTTTTTTTTAGTGGATTCCTTAGGATTATCAAGAGATAATTGCCATTGAAAAGATAGTTTGTTACTCACAGTTCTCAAGTTCTTACACACATAAGGAAACAACAGGATCAGTTAGGAGTCAAGAGATCAAGGGGAACACGCTGGTAAGAACTTGTTTCATGGTTTCTGTGGGAGTCAGAATAAGCAGGTTTAGGACTGCCTAATTTGAATAATTTCAGTAGGCTCTGGGGCACAGGGGTTTTCCCTAGTTACCTGGTACCTCCTGCGGTGATTAGGGCAGGGGAATAATGGCCCAGAGGGTAAAAGCCCACTGACAGAGATGGTGGGGGTGTGGGCTTTGATTTATTTGCATATGAAAAGTACACTTACAGGTGAGTAGGTTATTATCTGTAGGAACTGGCTAATCCAGAAGGGGCAATCTCTCTAGGTTCCACAAGGCTTCAGATATCAAAGCATCAGAAATACAGAAAATAAAAGTACATGATTAATACACAAATTCCATCTCTATATTTACTGTAGGACTGTTCAGATTTTCTATTTCTTCTTGAGTCAGTTCTGTAGTTTGTGTTTGTAGAAATGTGTCCATTTCATCTACATTATCTAATTTGTTGGTATTCAGTTTTTCATAGTATTTCCTTATAGTCTTTCTTAAATTTGTTGGTATTTAGTTGTTTATAGTATTTGCCTGTAGTCTTTTACTCTCCAATATTGACAGCAATGTCCCTCTTTTCACTCCTAATTTCAGTAATTTAAGCCTTCTCTTTTTCTTGGTTTGCCTCGCTAAATATTGGCTAATGTGGTTGATCTTCTCAAAGAACCAACTTCTGGTTTTGTTGATTTTCTCTACTACTTTTCTATTCTCTATCTCATTCTTTTCCACTGTAAGGTCTTAGTTATTTCCTTCCTTCTTCCTTCTACTTTTCCAGTGTGTTATGGTGTACATTTGGAATACAGCTTTGAGATGTGGTCTCCCTCCTTTCCAATATGGGTGATTATAGCTATAAATTTCTCTGTACCACTACTTTAGCTTCATCCCATAAATGTTGGTATGTTCATTTTCATTCTTTTGAAAATATTTTTTCACTTTTTTATGATTTTCTCTTTGACTTGTTATTTAGAAATGTGTTGTTCAACTTCCACATATTTGTCAATTTTACTGAAATTCTGTTATTTTCTCTATTATGGGTTTCTATTTTTATTCCATGATGGTAAGGAACATATTGTATATGATTTCAATCCTTTTTATATTTACTGAGTCTAATATATATCCTGCAGAATGTTCCATGGTGCATTTGGGAAGAATTTATTCTACTATTATTGAATGACATATTCTATAGATGTTAGGAACAGTTGGTTTATAGTGCTGTTCAAAGCCTTCTATTTCCTTGTTGATATTCTGCCTAGTTCTATCAATCATCAAAAGAAGGGTATTGAAGTCTCCAGACATTAGTATTGCATTATCTCTTTCCTCCTTCAATTCTGTCAGTTTTTGCTTTGCATGTTTTGTGGCTCTGTTGTTAAGTGCAAAGATATGTTTATAATTATTATAATTATAATTATTACAACATCCTGGTGAATTGATTCTGTAATCATTATGATACATCTGTCTTTATATCTCTAATAACATTGTTTTTGGTTTTGAAATATATTTTGTCTGATATTTAGTGTCTGATATTAGCCACTCTAGCCTTCATGTGACTGTCATTTGCATGATACATCTTTTTCTATCCTTTTACCTTTAGGCTATTTGTATTTTTGAATCTAATGTGTGTCTCTCGTAGACAGCATGTGTTTGAATCTTGTTTTTTTGTTTTGGTCTGACCTTTTGATTGGATTGTTCGATCTGTTCACATTTACTGTGGTGATTGGAATAGTTAGATTTATGTCTACCATTTTCCTTTTTCTTTCCTGACTCTTGTCTTCTTTGTTTCTTTAGTCTCCTCTGCTGCTTTCTTTTGCATTGAGTGGTTATTTTCTAGCATTTTAATTCCTCTAATGATTTCTCTCACTACATTTTTGGACTTATTTTCTTAGTTGTTGCTATAGGTCTAACTATATAACTTTAGTTTATCATAATAGACTTAAGATTTATACAAACTTAATTATAGTGACAAATAGAAAGTTTACTCCTACAAAGCTCTATTCCCTTCTTCCCCTTTTTTGTCCTGCTTTTGTGTCATATATATTTATTTATATATTTATATATTTTCATATGTATGTCTATATATGTTTTATATATGTGTATATATATCCTTTTGCTTTTCAAGTTTTTTAAAAGAAAAAAATTTTTTTAAAGATTTTATTTATTTGACAGAGAGAAACACAGTCAGAGAGGGAATACAAGCAGGGGGAGTGAGAGAGGGAGAAGCAGGCTTCCTGCCAAGCAGGAAGATGGACGTGGGACTCGATCCCAGGTCTCTGGGATCATGACCTGAGCCGAAGGCAGTCACCCAACCAACTGAGCCACCCAGGCGCCCCCTAAAAGAAAATTTTATAAAATAATAATGATAATGTATTGTTGAGTTTATACCATATATTATTTACATATACATAGGTAATACATATGTATACATATTATGTAGAATATTTTTATACTACAAGTATGTATTTATAGAGTTTATTATGTTAACCTTCTTACTTATCCCCTTTATGGTTCTCTTCATCTCTTCATGGATGTGAGTTACCATCTGATATCATTTCTTTACTCCAGTACAACTTTGTTCCCATTTATCTCTTCTGTGCTGTTGCTGTCCCATATGTTATGTTTCTATATAGAGAGATATATAGAATGTATATGTATATATAGTTTTTTTACAATTGCTTTTAAAATAAGCTCAGAGAAGAGGGTTGCCTGGAAGCTCAGTGAGAAGAGCATATGACTCTTGTTCTCAGGGTCCTGAGTTCAAGCCCCATGTTGGATGTGGAGACCACTTAAAACAAAACAAACAAAAAACCTTGAAAAAGTAAAAGAAATGAAGGACTATACATTTATCCTTTCTCTTATAATTACCTGCATAATTACCTTACCTGCTTCTCTTTGTGTTCAGCTTCAACAACTTTCTTTGGTATTTCCTATAAGGTGAGCCTCTATTTTTTGTGTTGAATCTTTGTTGTTCTTAATGCTGTTGTTTTTACTTGATAATGTACCATGTCATTTCCTGTCAACTCTCCCTCAGAAAGCATCACTTATTATGCCCATATGATATTCCACGGCTAACACGCATCTAACCATTCTCCTAAGGGGTTATTTTAACTTATTATTGTAATGAATGAGGCTATCATTAGCATCTTTATATTCACATCCTTTAGGAAACATTCTTTTTTAAAGTAGGCAATTCATCTGAGAATATATTTATATCCAAAACCATTCAGACAACACAAAGTCCCCTTCATGGGGCATCCACATCTTTTTCTAGACATAATCCTTTTTATTGGCTTAGTGTATATACCTTTTCATGTTCTTGTCTATCTATTTATAAACACACACTCACAGACACATGCACAGGGACAGAGAGACAGAAACACAGAAAAACAGAATATATTTTTTATTTGTTTGGGTGATGGTTTTGGTTTTACATAAATGGGATCATCCTGTATGTCCTGTTGTTCATCCTGATTTCTTCACCACTTAACATATATCGAGGGTATCTTTTCATTTAGTAATTTGGATTCAGTCTTTTTTTAACTGTCACATGGAATTTGAGAGTCCTTTAACCAACATTCGCTGAATCCCTGCTGTGTGGCAGTCTTGGGGGAGGCAGAGACTATTTTCTCCTGGAGCTCTACTGTCACAGTATGGATGTACCAAATTTAGTATTCCCATTTTGATGATGATTTTTTCCTAAAGACAATACTTAGAAGAGGAATTACTTAGTCAAAATATATGAAAATATAAAAGTCTCTTGACATGCACTGTGAAATTGTTTTCCAGGAAGTGGGACCAGTTTATATTCCCAAGGGGAGTGTATGAGAGCTCTAGCTTGCTTATTTAGGAGATGGAAATTTTCAGTTTTAATTTGAATTTTTTATATTGCTATTGAGATAGAATATTTTTTCATGTTTATTAGCTATTGTCTATTCTCTGTGGAATAAGAATTTTTTTGCCCAACTCTTAAAAAGGCTTATTTTCCTGGTTGCCTAGCTATTTAATATACTGTGGATGTTCTTTTGTAGTTTTTGCTGCAAATATTCTTTCCTATTTGTTTTTGGGATCTGATTTTTCTAATAGCTCCTTGTTTTTTGTTTGCTTGTTTTAAATTATTTATTTATTTATTTGACAGGGAGAAACACAACTAGAGAGGGAACACAAGCAGGAGGAATGAGAGAGGGAGAAGCAGGCCTCCCGCTGAGCAGGAGGTCCGATGAGGGGCTTTATCCTGGGACTCTGGGATCATGACCTGAGCTGAAGGCAGAGGCTTAACGACTGAGCCACCCAGGTGTCCCATCTAATATCTCTTTGTTGGATGAAGTGATTTTTCAAGGGTCTTATTTTAATGAAGTCATGCATCCGTTTTCTTCTCTTTTGATATCTCTTTTGCTGCATTTATGCTTACAAAGTCCTTCCCCCAAATTAAGATAAGATAAATGATCAAACATTTATTTAGCTATTTGGTTTCATTTTTAACATTAAACTTTTTAATCCACCTGAAAAAAAAGTATCGCAGGGAGTGAAGAAGGATTTGACTTTATTATTTCCCCCCAAACTGTTCTCATACAACTTTCTGAATGACTCTTTCTTTGCTCATTGTATCTGATGTTATGGAACTCTGTCCCCATTCATCCACATGAGACATGTCTCTTGAGTTACAGTTTTCACTTTCATCACTGATACTACTCTCATCTTACACACCATAGACACTCACCTTAGTATGTTTAACATAGGTCCTCAAATAACATGCATCCTTATAAGATATGTATTGTTTATTGTGTGGCTTAAAATGCACACTCAGTATAAAATTGCACAGATCATTTTCTCTATTTAATTCAACTTTCCAAATAATTTGTTGTTGATTTATTAGTCTTCTCTATTTTATTTTTATCCCTAACTTTATTACTTTTTTCTCTTTTCTTTCTTTCTTTTTTTTCTCTTGAGAAAAAGAGTGGGGAGAGGGACAGAGAAAGAGAGAGAGGGAGAGATTCTTAAGCAAGTTCCATTCCCAGACTGGAGCCTGACCTGGGGCTCTAATTCAGGAGCTTGAGATCATGACCTGAGCCACAATCAAGAGTCAGCTGCTTAATTGTCCATGCTACCCAGGTGGGCCTCTTTTCCTTTTCTTTCACTGGGCTTATTCAACTTTTTTCACT
The DNA here is from genome assembly GCA_004023965.1 of Spilogale gracilis. Lineage (NCBI taxonomy): Eukaryota > Metazoa > Chordata > Mammalia > Carnivora > Mephitidae > Spilogale > Spilogale gracilis. The sequence continues at coordinate 144,854 of PITA01001831.1, forward strand.
CCAACTTCACAGATTAAGAGTGTAGCTCATTTTCTGTTTTACATTTATTAATGTATTCAAAGCTCTAAATTCTTTTCTTGGTACTTCTTCATATTTCTTTCATGTAGTATTTCCAATGTTTTCAATTCTAAGCATTTTTAAATGCTCCTTATAATTCTGCTTTAACCTAAGAATGACTTTAGTAGAATATATTTTACTTTTGAGACATAGAGGATAATTTAAAATATATTTTTGTTACTGATTTTTTATTTTATTGGAACATGATTGGTAAGATGTCAGGTTGCCTTTGTGATTAATTTTTGTGAGTGTTCTGGCAAGAATGTATGTTCTCTGTTTGTTCCTTGTTTGCTAATTAATTAGTTTTTCAAACAATCCATACATTTGTGTATGTGTGTATCTGGGGTTTTTTTTGGGGGGGGGCTGATGCTTGCTTGACCTCACAACTTATGACAAGCATATATAAAATATCCCAGAAACATTCATACCTCTGTTTCTCCCCATAATTCTGCCAGCTGTTGTTTTGTTTAGTGGAGAGACGTCTAGAGTCATTATCTTGTATTGAACTTCATCCCTTTGTCTCATGCATAATGTCCCTCTCTATCCTTTGTACTTTTGGTCTTGAACTCCATCTTGTCCGACAACAAATATTTCTAAGTTACTTTCCTTTGTCTGGTAGCAGCCTTCTATGTTTCTCTTTCAAGAGTTTTTTTTTCAAAAAGAGTCATTGTAGGGTAAGCATCCTGAGTCTTTTCTCTTTTTTATTGTACATTCAGTTTGAAAAGATACTTTAGCTGGTTATAAATTTCAACATAATGCATCCAGGTGTTGTCTTTCCCTTAATTCTGTTTGTTTTTCTCTAAGGTCTTGTGAACTGAAAAGGCTTTCCTCCATCTAGTAATTTCTGTTACCCTTTCAAACATTTCCTCCCCTTTATTTATGTTTTCACCTTCTGGGATTTCCATTATAAAGCATGTGATGTTTCTATGTCTACCCTCCTACCTCTTAATTAATTATTTTTTATATGTTTTTCATTACTTTATCCCTTCTGTGTATTGATATGGTGGAGTTCCTCCAACTTGACCTCCCAGCTCAGTAACTTGTTCTTCTAGTGCATTTCTTGAGTTATTAATCTCATTTATTGAGTTATTTTGTTTTGATTATTATTTTCTATAACCAGGTATTCTACTTGGTCATTTATTCTGTTAGTTAGGATGTCATGTTACCAATATAAGCTCTTATTTGTTTGAAGATTTTTATACTTAGTTAGCATTAGTTATTTATCTACTCCATTAATTCTGTTTCTTCACTTTTTGTGTCTTTTTAAAATGATGATGCTCTTCTCTTTGGTTTTCTATTCCCTTGGGGGGAATCAGCTTTGGTATTTGGCAATATACACTTGTACTGGGGAGCTATCAGGTTTTGGGGTGTGATGCAGTCAAGTCCTAGGAGGGAGCAGTTCTCCTCCCCGGAAACGGAGAGTTCCTTGCCTCCCACTCTCAGTCCCATACACCATTTCAAGTATGGGCTTGAGCAATATCGACTGTCTCTTGCTCATTGCACATAGAGCAGATCACCTGTCCTTTAGGGAACCTCTGCCCTACATTTGAGCCTTTTCCAAGAGTTTTTCCTCTCCTAGGAGTGGGCGGGAGAGAAGAAAGGAGTACCTAGTGCTGGTAAGTCCACCTGCACCTGTTGTTTGCTTCTCTTTGCCCAGCGAGCACCACGGCCATCTGCCAATGTGTTACCCTGCCCATGCTGGCACTATGAGGATGGTGCTGCCTTTTTCTGTTTCTGTAGTGGCATCAGGCAGGCAAAAATCCACCTAGGGTATTGTCAAAGAAAGAAGCCAACTCCCCCCAAATCCTCTCTTCTTCCCACTGGCCTCATTCCTTCCTGAGTTTCTTACAGTATCCACATGGGTTTCACAAAGCTGCATAGGTCCCTCATGTTCTGGCTGCTCCAGATTCAGACCCTGCTGCTTACCAGCTCCAGCCCCTCGAGCCCTTCCTGTTTCTCCAGGCATCAGACACACTGCCTCCCACAGTCTTTGTGCTTTTGAATTTTCCCTCTGCCTGGAGGATTCTTCTGCCTGCAGAGATGTCTTCCGTGTCCTTCAAGCTCTGCTCAGTGAGGGCTTCTCTGGGTATGCTCCACCACCACAGCCCTGATAATTTGCCATCTTTCTCTGGCCTGATATGCTCCAGATAACATGAAGCATCAACTTGTTAAATTGCCCCTTGTACCAATCCCACTGAGGTTTTGATTAAGATGGAGGGTCTTAGGTATTTGATTAGAATTGCATTGAACATGAATTTGGACAGAAGTAGCCATTTTACATTAGACAAGACTCTTGTTGAAGGAATGTGCTACATGTGTTCATTTCCTAGGGCTGCCATACCCAAAGACCCCAAATAGTGTGGCTTAAAAAACAGAAATTTATTCTCTCACAGTTCTGGAGGCTAAACATCTGAAATCAAAGTACTGGCATGCCATGCTCCCTCCTAAGGCTCTAGGGAAGATCACCTCTTTCTAGCTTCTGGGGGTTGCCTGTGATTGTTGGTGTTTCTTGGCTTGTAGCTGCTTCACTCCAAACTCTGCCGCCATTTTTATGTGGCCATCCTCCCTCTGCGTGTGTCTGTGTTCTGATCTCCTTCTTATTCTGATGCCAGGCATTGGAGGATGGCCCACCAGTATGATTTCACATTAGCAAAGACTTATTTTCAAATGAGGTTCCATTTACAGGTTTCTGGTGGATGTGACTTTGGGAATGGGAACATAATGAGTCTTTCTCTTTTCGTGTCTTTGTGGCTGTTGGGAACCAGATACAGACATATATTTTTTCACCATTATAGTTTTGAGGGGCTGGTAATCACTACAAAAGGAATGTTTTTTGGACAGTGGAAGTGGAAGACCCCACTTGATTTCTGCTGAGCACTCCTGTTAGTGGAATTGAAATTCTTCCCAGTAGAATCAGTAATGGGTTGTTAGTAAAGACAAGGCCATTACCGCTACCCTGCAGGGAATTTGTTCTTTTGTCCTCTTCTGTTAGTTGTTAACTATGTATTATTTGATCAGATGAATTCTCTTCTAACGTGACACACCGGACTTTCTGGGCTTACCAGAAGGGACAACTAAACTAATTTTGATGGGAGCTACTAAGAGGGTCAGGATTAGGTGGGGCCAGGTTCTGGAGTAGGAAGTTGACCTTGCAGGTCATGAAGGGGGCAGTAGTGGGCTGAGGGATTCTGAGAGAAGGGGTTGTCTGCATCTCAGTTGCTAGAGCCATTCATTCTGCCTCTAGGCAGAGAGAGAGGAACTGGTTGTGGAAAGTAATGGTGGAAACACTTGCTCATCCTTGACTCTGACACTTAGCGATTGACCCCTGGGCAAGTGTTTTATTGTCATTGAGCCTCAGCATTTTCATATGGAAAACGTGGCCACAATACCTCAGAATGTTACTGTTAGAAGTTTGTGAGATCATTTGTATAAAGTGAGTTTCAAGCACCATGCTTGGTCCATAATAGGTGTTTAATAAATGTTAGTTCCTTTCCCCAAATACTTCCTAATCGTTTCTGTTTCCTTTGGAAATTGAAAACATGGGGAAAGAGAATGGATGCTCTAATTTTCAGGGAAAGTGAGTATCTTGCTATTCCATTTACAATTCTTCTTCTACCTATAAAGCAGCTATGTGTCTTTAAGGTATTTTGAAAAAGATTTTATGTATTCATTTGATAGCGACCACAAGCATAAGTTGCGGGGGAAGAGCAGAGGGAGAAGGAGAAGCAGACTACCCGCTGAGCAGGGAGTCTTGACCCTGAGAACATGACCTGAGCCAAAGTCAGACACTGAACTGACTGAGACGCTAGGTGCCCCATGTTTCTGTAAGTTATTACAACCCAGGAACACAACCTTGAATTAATACGGTGCAGGGGGTGTCTGAAACTCATGGAAAACCAGTCAAGGAAAACACACCATATTTTTTCACCCCTGCTCATCTTTATGGCAGCCTGAGCCTTTGCCTTTCCTGAACTGTCTCATTTTGTCCCGTGCCCTGGTCCTAGAGGGTAAGCAAGTGGCAGGCAGAGGTAGTCCCCTTCATGTAGAAATATGGATTCTATTCCTAGCACTGGACATGGTGTATTTTCCTTTTGTTCTTTCACCCCTGTTTTGCACTTTTGCAAAAGAGTCTGCTATTCTTAGTGCTTCTCAGCATCCTTGTGAACACCGGGAGCCAGGCTGCCATTGATGTCTGGCCAGCTGGCTCCTGACTCATAGTTTGCAATCCATTCTGAAAATGTAATAGCCCCTGGTTTTTCAGATTCATGTGTTCCCCATCTTAGAGATAATTGTGAGCAACAGTTGAGGCTTGGTTTGACCATCAACCCCCTTTTCCACACGTCTTGAAGAGGCACCTGAAATTCTGAGTTTTAAGATTGTTTCTGTTTGGTATTTCGACTTCTCTTGAAGGTGCTATTATCTCTTCTCCCTCTAAGCACAGATTTACCCGTGAAGTTTGTGCGATTTAACCTTCTGATATGTATGGGTATTTGCTAAGTTTTCTCCTTTGTAAAATCTCACTGTGAATGATTCTTAGAGTGTTTTGGACTTTTGAATGGGTACCAGACTTATCAATTTCACGGACCAACAAAAGAGACAACAGAAAACTCGAGAACTGAAATCCTCTGCCAACGTTTTATTTTGCCAGGAGTCCGTATTTCTATAAATACCCTTTTCTATCACTATCGGTTCATAAAAGGACATTTGAACATCAAAGCCAGCAAGGAACTAATCCCACAGCACAGAAACAGTCCTTGAATGGAATGCATTTAAGAAGAAAAATGTGCTACCTGGTCCTTCTCCTCTTCTTGCCCAGGACCAGGGAAAATCTTTACAAGATTGTGCCCACGGCAGCTTTAAGAGCCCTGTCCACCCTCTTCCCAATTGGCTTTGTGCACTTTCTGAACAACCTTCCTTTGTCAAGGTCGTTCCTACCTGGCACTTTCCCCTCTCGCTCAGCAGTGTTCAAATGCCCTTCCCTCTGGCTGAGGCCTCGCTGCCACACCGGAGAGCCTTGATCATCAATTCTGTGAGGCTGGATGTCAATGGAGCTGCTGGTAGAGAAAGCCCAACAGAGGTGGCAGCTGTTGGCTCCGAGGAAACCAAGCAGCTGTTCTCTGTTGTTCCAGAGCTAGCTCATCAGTTATTGTGCATGGAGACGGATTTATAGTTCTTCCCCATCCTCGTTCTTCTCACACAGCTAGGAGAACCCAATGCCTTTTTTCTTGGTGCCATGACTCAAGGACATGGCCATTTGTCTTGCTCTCCTTCCGGGCTTTTGATAATTGTTTTATGGCATCATCAGGACAGCGTTCCAACGCCAAGCACAAAACGGAGGTCTCCGTACAATAGTGGGGTACAGCATGGATTTGGCTTGGATTGGATTTTCTTTCTGAGTTCACAGCATAAGCTCTGCAAAACTGAGAAGAATCTGATGGGTCTGCTCTTCCTGGGCTTTCCTCTCTAACCCTCTTCATTTCATTCTTATCCACCCTTCCTCCTGATTGCTGGTGCTGGGTGCCATCTTTCGCTCTTGTTCCACTGGGCAAGCATTCTGAGTAAGCTGCTAAAAACCACTCACAGTAAAGAGTCAGGAGTGTGATTTCCTTCTCCCAGAGGTTCTTACCCACAGTGAAGAGGAGAGCAAGCTCAGCATTGGCGTCAGAAGGATTTAATTTCAGTCCCAACTGTACATGTTGTGGTGGGACGTGGGCAATTGATACAATTTTCCCGAGACTCTGTATCTTCATGTATCATTACGTCATTCCCTTGATGTAAAAATTAAATGAGTCTGTGAGGGGTCAAAATGCTTGGTAATCTGGAAAGTATTTTGATCGTTTGTTAGTCTTTTCCTTGGGTTGTAAATAGTAGAGACCAACCAAGTGAGCCTGAGTAAGGATGCTGGGTTTGGCTAATGAAGCCTCAGATAAGCCAAGATTGAGGGGCTATGGGAAACCAAGAGGATCTCTCTCTCCCCTTGTAGCAGATCCTTCCAGGGATGACTGATATCTGGTTCTGCTCTCCTTCAGAGACGTGAAGTTCTGTTTCCTAGCCCTCCTGGCATCTAGATTGAACTCATGTATGACTGAGTTCTAGGCAATGGATTTTGGAAAGAAGTGATATATGTTTCTTTTAGACTGGTTACAAAATATCCCATGTGAATTTTCATGTTTTCTCTCTTCAGTACTGGGATGGGATGGGATGATGCCAGTGGGACTTGAAACCACCAGATCATGGAGATGTGATGTGGAGTGAAAGAGCCTGGGTCCTGGAATCACCACTTGGAGAGAGCTGTGCCTGAGAGCTGCCCAACAACATTAACATTGGACTTTCTTTGTGTGAGCAAGGAACAAATTTGCATTGTGTTAATCCACAGAGATTTGGGACTGTTCCTTGTAGTAGTCTATCCTAATGCACCATACCTGAGTCTTTTCCCCCCCTGCCCCTGAGTTGTCTGTCCCTCTTTCTGCATACCAGCTTTCTCTGCCTTCTTATTCATCATGAGGGAAAAGGGCCACCAGCAATAGCAACCAAGGTGATCTCTCTTCTATTCAAGGGAACAACTTCTTTGCAACTAAAAACATTTATTTCGTATTTCAAGTTTCTTTGAGAGAACTGGGTTAAGCCCAGCTTGTAATGGTTGCCAATTTTTGAAACATCAATATACAATATCTGTGGGATAAGGAGGTATATGAAATAATATGGCTCAGCAAATCAACAACAGAAATACAATGGACATCGTATTGACTTGAAAAAATATTCACTCCCATTGGTAATCAAAGATATTTATAATGACAATAGTGAACTATTTGTCACCTATCAAATTAGGAAAGGCTTTTAAAGGGGCTCCTGGATGACTTAGTTAAGCAACTGGCTTTTGATTTCATCACAGGTCATGATATCAGGGTCCTTGGACTGAACCCCATGTGAGGCTCTGTGCTTTGCACAGAGTCTGCTAGAGATTATCTCCCTCTCCCTCTGCTCCTCCCCACCTCCAAAAATAAATAAATAAACCTTAAAAAAAAAAACCTATATGTTAACAGCAAATATGGGGTACTGGGTAAATATATTTTGAGTTGGCTGCCAAGAACCACTTTTCTGGAAATTGTATGCATACAGATTAGTATGTGTACTATAGTAATAATAATAAGTAAGAACAGGGAAGATAGTATTTCACTGTGCCCTTCACCTCTAGAGACTGGAAAGTTATGGTTAGAGAATTAAGGCAGCCTGGGAAGGGAATAAGAGATTTTTCCAGGATAACTCAAACAGTCATGTCCATAACTCAGCTTACTTTCCATTAGTTCAATATATTTTCCATTGGCTAGCTTTTGAGTCAGTTTTATCATGAACATTACTTACAATGTCATCATTATTTAAGCAGAAAGTACTTTGTTGGGCTAGGGAGAAAAAATTCATCATCTGGAGAAAAAAAGCAACCCACATATTAATTATGAAATTGTTCATCTTGATAGTCATCCTTATGTTAATGAGTCCTTATATAATTCTCATCCAGTTTTATGAGAATGAATTTGCAGTTGGGAGAAATTCTCATGGTCTCTTACAGCTAGACTTACAGAACTCGAGGGAGCAGGAGCAAGAAGTATCAGTCTATTGCTGAAGAATTAATGTGGTGAGTCATTGGTTTGAGTCCTAGTTTTACAGGAACTGAGAAAGTGTGGAGAGGACCTTCAACAGCCTTGTTTTGGTAATGGGAGGCTTGGAAGTTTATCTTTCAAACCCAAGAGCCTCAAGATCTGAATGAGGAAAGTATAGTTTTTTATTTCATGATTAAAAATCTAAATCTGGGTGGCTCAGTTGGTTAAGCGACTGCCTGCTTCTCCCTGCTTCTTCCTGCTTCTCCCTCTCTCACTCTTCGTACTTGTGTTCCCTCTCTAGCTGTGTTTCTCTCTGTCAAATAAATAAATAAAATCTTTTTAAAAAATCTAAAAAGAATCTTTGTTTAGGGACAAAAATTAAGAATTGCCTTTTATGGAGCCTTAAATAAATGAGCAGGTCTCCTTTTTTTAATGTGGTTAATGATGCCCCTCAGCACAATGATGAACAACATTATCTCCAAGATAATAAATAATTACGCACCCTTTGGCCCATCAATAAGCAACTACCTGGTTATGTTACCATAACCTGCCTTTATGTGCAAACAGTTATTTAGATTTGTAAGTACTGATAATTCAATTAAATTGATTTTTACAATAAATAATCTCAATCTAACACTAACAATTTATGCTTATGACAGGCTTTTTTAAAAAAAATCATAGGAAATGAATGTATTAAATCACTTTTTCTTTTGCTTTACTAGGATTTTTCAATCATTAAAATAGTACATGAAAGAGATGTGGATCTTTGAAGGGCTGTGTAATTGATTATGAAATTCTGTAATTGAATGCAAAATTCTGTAATTCTCCATCATCTAGACATGAGAGCAATCAATGACAAGCTGATGGATAGTATGGAGCAAATCACCAACTTAAGTGTTAAGTGTTAAAATCCATTGGCGCTCAGGTATGGAAGATATTTTAGAAATGTGTTACCAGGAAAAAAAATAGACTTCCATCACTGTTGTCCTCTCCCTGCCTCACCCAGACATGAGACTCTGAGCATGGGTAGTACCCCCAGAGCCCACACCCTGCCCACTTACTTTGTGACAATATTCACAGGTGGAGTGTTAAGTTTGGACTGACGTTATGGACTGAATGTTTGTGTCCAATCTGTGCATCCTCAAATTTGTATGTTGAAGCCCTCACCTCCATTGGGGTGGTATTCGGAGATGGGGCCAATTAGGAGATAACTGAAATTTACTTAGGTCTTGAACACTGGCCTTCGTGGTGGGATTTGTATCCTTACAAGAAGACGAGAGACACCAGAACTCTGTTTCTGTCGCGTGACCACACAGTGAAGAGATGGCCAGGAGGAAGGCTCTTACTAGGAATCAAGTTGGCCAGCACCTTGACCTTGGACGTCTCAACCTCCAGACAGGTGAGAAATTAATGTTTGTTGTTCAAAGCACCCAGTATATGGTACTTTGTTATGGTAGCCTGAGCTAAGACAGACTGAGATCTAGGCTTCTGTGGATTTGATAAATAAATTGGATTTCTCAGGTGTATTATCTCATGACTATACCTTTTTGGTATCAAATTCTTTTTCTTTAAAAAATTTATTGAAAATTAACATATAATATATTATTTGTTTCAGGGGTACAAGTCTGTGATTCATCAGTCTTATGTAATATCCATGGTCAGTACAACACATACCCTCCCCCCTGTCCATCACCCAGTTACCTCATCCTCCCACTCCCCTTCCTTCCAGTAACCCTCAGTTTGTTTCCGGTGATTAAGAGTCTCTTATGGTTTGTCTCCCTCTCTGGTTTCGTCTTGTTTCATTTTTTCCTCTCTTCCCCTATGATTCTCTGCCTTGTTTCTCATTCTTTCCTCATTTTTATGAGCAGCCATTTCATACTTCATCAACAATTGTGGAATATGAAATTTAGCCTCATTGTGTAAGTGCATGTGGAAATTAATATTAACTACTCTAATGTTGTAAACTATAAAACATATTAAATATACACAAAACACAGAAAATCCTGTTAACAGACTTCTGCTACAGAAGTCTGTTACTAATACAGTAAGCTTTGTTTTAAATATCTCCCCCTCACTTTTGTTTTAATTTAGGAAATAAAATGCAATAGTTACAGCTTAAGTTCTATTCTTCATCCCTTCATTCTTTCCTTATCTATCCTTATCTCTTAGAAATAGTATCTCTCCTGAGATGACTGGGTATCACCAAACATATTTTGGGATGTTTCCTGCTTACGAAAGTAAGTACATATATAAAGAATTGTTCCATGTATTTTCAAAATACGCATCATAGTATTCTCAAATTTGTCATCTTCAGGTAAGCATATGTATTTGAGATTTATGCATGTCTAGAAGGGTCAGTCTACCACTTTTCTGGGAGGGGTAGTATCAATAATATAATAAACTTTCATATACATATTTCATTTGCACTTGAAAGAGTCTTTCCCAGTTTAGATGCCTAGAAATGGAGCTTTCAAACACCAATTTATAAATCTTATTTATTTATTTATTTATTTATTTATTTATTTATTTATTTGGAAGAGAGCAAGAGCGGTTGGTGGGGCAGAGGCAGAGGGAGAGGAGAGGGACTAGCAGACTCCTCTGGGAGCATGGAATCTGGCCGGATCACAGGAACCTGAGAACATGACCTGAGGTGAAAGCAGGCATCAACCAACTGAGCCACCCAGGTTCCCCTCAAACACCGTTTTAAAGAAACTCAGACTATAGTTTTATGGTTTCAAGAGAGTGTTGTTTCATCACTTGAACACAAACTGCTATGTGAGCCTTGCCGGGAACAACACAAAATAACAGTCGTTATTTACTGGGACTTGCTGTGTGCCAGGCACTGTTAATATGGGGTTTACATGAATTACTTCTTTTACCATAGTTAGTTTCACCTGTTCTTTCTTTCTTTTTTTTTCATTTCAACTTTATTTGTGTAATGAAAATCTTTGCCCCCAGTTAAAGGGTTTAAAATTTTAATGAAGCCTAATATCCATTTTGCTTTCACAGATCATGTTTTTAAAAATGACTATTGTAAAAAATGTGTAATATAAAATTGGAACCATCTTTAAATATATAGCATAGTAATGTTAACTCTGTGTACAATGTTATACAACAGATCTCTAAAACATTTTCATCTTGCAAAACTGAAATTCTATTTGCATTGGACAGCTCCCCATGTTCTCCTCCTGGAAGCCACATTCTGTTTTGTTTCTATACATTTGGCTAGTCCATACCTCATTTAAGTGGAGTCATACAGATTTGTTCTTCTGTAACTGGCTTATTTCACTTAGCATAATGTCCTCACAGTTCATCATGTTGTAGTATTTGACAGAATTTCCTTCTTTTAAAGGCTGAGTAACATGACCTTGTATGTAAGTACCACCTTTGGTTATCCATTCATCCATTGTTGGACATTGAGGTTGCTTCTGCCTCTTTTCTATTGTGAATAAAGCTGCAATGAACAAGGATGTGAACATATCTCTTCAATACCCTGTTTTCAGTTATTTTGGATATATACCTCGAAGTGGGATTTCTAGAACATAGGGTAATTTTTAAAATTTTTTTGAAGAACCTCCATACTGTTTCCACAGCAGCTGAATCATTTTACATTCCCACCAACAGTGTACAGGGATGTCAATTTCTCTATATCCTTGCCAGCACTTGTTGTTTTCTGTTTTTTTTGATGTCTGCCATCCTAATGGGTGTGAGGTATGATATCTCATTTGGTTTTGATTTGCATTTTCTTCATCATTAGTGACCTTGAGAATTTTTTTATATCATCTTTGCAGAAATGTCTGTTCAAGTCTTTTGCCCATTTTAAAAAAGATTTTATTTATTTACTTGTCAGAGAGAGAGAGCTCACGCAGGAGGAGAGGCAGGCAGAGAGAGAAACAGGCTCCCCCTTGAGCAGGAAGCCAGATGCAGGACTCAATCCCAGGACCCTGGAATCATGACCTGAGCTGAAGGCAAACGTTTAGCCAACTGAGCCACACAGGTGCCCCCTGTTTCATTATAAATAAATGGGGATACTGACTACTTATCTTCTTTGTTTTTCTAAGTATACATGGGAAATAGGGGCAGAGTGTTGTGGGTAGAATGACACTATTTGGAGAGTTGGGGCACTTTAAGACACAACTAGAGATAAAATTAAGGAATAGTTAAGTACGAAAAAGTTTATCAGAAGAGGTCCAGGGTGTTCTTGATGCAATCAAAGAGAAAGGTTGTTTGGACAGAGATGCTGAACAATTCAAATCTGGAAGGCCGATGTGATTCTGCTGTTACAGAAACATGGGGTGTCATTTATAGGTCAATGTACTTCTATGCAAATCATGTATCACTCTACAGAACTGATTGCTCAAAGACACTGTAAAAAGAATCTTTCTTCTGTTACCTGTGTCCCAGAAGACTTTCTTTTGGCTGAAAGGGCTGAAAGGATAGTTATTCAAGATGGTTTATAGGCGTGAATGAGAGCTCAGGTTTTTTCCCTGAGGAAGTAGGAATTAGGCTCTGTGTTTACGAATAAGGCAGAGATGCCACAGAAAAGGGCTCCATGATGAGTATCTAGCCACGCTCCACCAAGCTCTCCTTTACTTAACCCAGACCTGGGTTTGTTTACTCGCAAGCTTATTAACCTTAGTGTTCTCATCTGAAAATGAGGATAATAATCATTCTGACTTCATAAGACTGCTGTGACCATGCATTTGAAGTGCCCAGCATTTAGGAAGCACTTGATAAATGCGAGCTCTTCTTATGAGTCTCTACTCTCTCTGAATCCTTAAAAGGCTTTTGGTGGAGTGCCTCATAATTCAGTAGCTAATTGCATACTGTCTTATGTCTTATATAGTTTGCTACTATTTCTTCCAAGTTAATCATATCTTTCTTTTGTGCTGTAAATTTCATGAAGGGGACACTGTCTTCATAATATGTAGACCTGCTCCTTTCTAGAATGTGTCCAGAGATATCCTTTTATGCATCTTTTGAATCTCCCTTTTGCTCAGCTCACAGTTGAACACAGACAAGGTCCTCTACAATATGTATTAACTGACGGATGGCTCTTTGTTGGAAAGATGAATCCCTCCGGAAGTGACTTCAGTGGTTGTGAATCAGAGAGCTTTACTTTGAAGAAAGAGCAAAGTGCATTTAAACATCCATTTAAACATCCCAAAAGAAGCTTCTCAACTTGAGAATGTTTAGGCTGCTGAGTGAAATACAAAATGATTATTAATCCTCCATGGGAGCTCTCTGGTACAGGTAAGCAGTATCTGCGGCACACTCTCCCTTTCGGAAGAGGAAAACACAACGGTGTAATGGTACATGAAGCCCATTGCTAAGCAACAGAACCAGGTTGGACCTGCACTGGGTGAAAATTCTTCAGTGTGGGTCTGATGAAGAATTATTAAATGGAAAGTATTTCATAGAATCTAACCTGCAGCAATAATACTCATTATTCTTCAGAGCACTAATCAGCATTTCATAGCTAATTTTTACAGGAGGCTCTGACAATAGTTCACATTTTCTGTTGCTGAATGAAGGAGTTCAACAAGGTTTTGCATATTCATTTTTTTAAAGATTTAGTTATTTATTTGACAGAGAGAAACACAGTGAGAGAGGGAACACAAGCAGGGGGAGTGAGAGAGGGAGAAACAGGCTTCCTGCTGAGCAGGAAGCCCGATGTGGGACTCGATCCTGGGTCTCCAGGATCATGACCTGAGCTGAAGGCAGTCGCTTAACCAACTGAGCCACCCAGGCGCCCTGCATATTCATTTTTGTGGAAGATATGGATCTGTGTTCTAGGTTTAACCCAGGAATATAAAAATTCATTTCAAGTAATTGTTTTGAAGATTTTATGTATTTATTTGAGAGACAGCAAGCGAGAGAGAGAGCAAGCACACAAGCAGGGGGAGTGGCAGAGGGAGAGGGAGAAGCAGGGAACCCAATGCAGGACTCAATCTCAGGACCTTGGGTTCATGACCTGAGCCAAAGGCAGATGCTTAACTGGACAGAGCCACCCAGGCATCCCTCAAGTATTTCGATTCTAGTTAATCTTTGTTGTGTAAAAATGTTTATTGGAATAATTTAACAAGGGTCTCCAGACAGCATCACCTGGGAAGTTGTTAGAAATTCAAATTCCTGAGCCCCAACCTGGGCCCTCTGAATCAGAAACCCAGACAGCAGGCCCCAGTGCTCCCCTGTAGCCTTCTTAGTGATTCTGATGCCCATTAAAATTTGATAACCAGGCGCCTGGAGGGTTGAGATTACTGTATGAGAACACATCAGAGTAGGTAGTAAAGGGCTAAGTACAGTTTGGAAGAGCTGGAACAACTGCGGCACCATTTTGAAATGGGGAAGAAATTAATTCAGAAAGTAACCATGGCGGGGGGAGCACGTGTCGTGGAAGAGATTTTTTTTTTTTTTAAAGATTTTATTTATTTGACAGAGAGAAACAGAGCCAGAGAGGGAACACAAGCAGGGGGAGTGAGAGAGGGAGAAGCAGGCTTCCCGCGAGCAGGAAGCCCGATGCGGGACTCGATCCCGGATCTCCGGGATCATGACCTGAGCCGAAGGCAGTCGCCCAACCAACTGAGCCACCCAGGCGTCCCGGAAGAGATTTTTTAAGATAGCCCACACTTCCTGATGAAATTGGAGCCATTTATAAACACCTTTTGCCCGTTGCATCTATGGATAATCAGTTTTGGAAGAGGTCATTTATCAAGAATATATAGTAGTTTCTTTGTTTTTTTTTTCCCACCAGAGATATTAAGGTGAAATGATGTCTGTTGCTTATAATACCAGAGAGTGGTACCTGAAAAGGTTTTTTTTTTTTTTTTTTTTTTTTAAGATTTTATTTATTTGAGAGAGAGAGAGTGAGTGAGAGAGAGCGTGAGATGGGAGAAGCAGACTCCCTGTGGAGCTGGGAGCCAGATGTGGGACTTGATCCCAGGACTCCAGAATCATGACCTGAGCTGAAGGCAGTGGCCTAACCAACTGAGCCACCCAGGCACCCCTGAAAAGTTTTAAATAAGTCTAGAAAAAAAAATACATGCATAACAATATCATAAACCTGGCAACATTTTGAAAGCTTGAAATAATGGGCATTAACTCAGGCAAAATGACCGAGAAGGTCATTGCTGTTTCATATTGAGAATTAAATCTGGTAAATGATGTAATTTCATTTGATCAGCTACTAGCCCTGCGACCACAGATCACTTGTACCTCCCAGGACTCCTGTTCTATTTTTTGAAATCAGAGCAATTTCTTAGTTCCTTTCCACATCCAGAATTCTGTGATGGGATAAGACTGCACATTCTGTGAAAGAGCTCATATTTTTTTTTTTTTCGAAGAGATAAAATATGAACTAGCTCACTTGACTTATGAGAACACAATCCTATACTACAAAAGACTTTCTCTTTGGACAACTGAATCTTAGGAAGAATGCAATGATCATTGCTGTAGTTTCAGCAGAAGTTTCACACATTTGATAATGAACTGACTCTGGTAAATGCTATTTTAGATAATGTGATCCTTGCAGGATGGGTCTCATAAGAAGAATGTGTTTGGAAGCCAAATCTTGACCTCCACATGCTAAGTGAACTGCAATCTTCCAGGAGAGATCCACTACCTCTAAATCGAAGCAAGTTGCCCCTGTTGGGTGAATATTTCCAGGGAACCTGGGCAATCTGAAGGGAGCATAGTATCACCAGGACAGTAATTAGGACTTAGGACTTTGGGATCAGACTGACTGATATTTGAATCCTCGCTTTGCCCTTAGCTGTTTGTACCTACTTCTTAAGCCTGTGCAAAGATTGAAAAAAGCTAAATAAGATGATATATGTGAAGAATGCCCACAGTTCCTGGGAGGAAGTAAGTGTTCAATAATAATTAGTTTAAAAAGCTAAGTTTAGCGCTGTTGAAGGAAATTGGCTCATTCAAATTGGTCTTGGTGAACATGTTATTTTATATAAAAACCTGTGTTGTTTTGCATTTTGCTTCTTCTTCATGTACAGTTGTGTCTCATTGGCTAATTGATTCACTGACTTCTTAATTCAGGAACTATTTAGGGGTACCTGGTGGGCTCAGTGGGTAGAATGTGTGACTCTTAATTTCAGAGTCATGAGTTCGAATTCTATGTTGGGCATGGAGCCAACTTAAGAGAAAAGAAACAGGGCGCCTGGATGGCTCAGAGGGTTAAGCCTCTGCCTTTGGCTCAGGTCATGATCTCAGGGTCCTGGGATCAAGTCCCACATTGGGCTCTCCACTCAGCAGGGAGCTTACATCCCCCTCTTTCTCTTCCTGCCTCTCTGCCTATTTGTGATCTCTCTCTCTCTCTGTCAAATAAATAAATAAAATCTTAAAAAAAAGAAAAGAAAAGAAACAGAACTATTTATTGAGCACCTATGATGTATCAGATTTTCTTCTAGACATTGGAAGCACAGCAGCAAACAAGACAGCAAAGGTCCTTGCCGTTATGGCTATGCATATTAGTAGGGAAAGACAGAAAGGAAAATAAATGAGTAAGAAGCAGTAAACAAACAACAAACAAGAAAATTAACTGATAGTGATAAATGCTGAGAAAAAATGAAACAAGGTATTGTGATAGAGTCTGAGGAAGTTTTAGATCAGGTGTTCAGGGAGGGCTTCTCTTGAGAGATGACATTTAAGAAGTCATCTGATAACAAGATGGAGCAAATTTCTAGAGTCTGAGAAAGATACGATAGTGATTTAGATTAGGGTGGAAGTGCTTAGGATGGAGAGAGACGTGATTGGGTAAAGAGATGTGGCAAGAGAATCAACAGAGTTGACTGACAGATTGGATGGAAGATATAAGGGAAAGAGAGGAATCAAAGATGACTCCTATGGCCTTTGGCTTGATGGGATAGTGGTACCATCTGCAGAAATGGAACAGGTTGGGGAGGATGGGGCTGGTGTAAGAAGAATCAGATGTCTGGGTTTGGAAAGACTGAGTTGCCTGTTGAACTCTGAGTGAAGTTTTCAAGTAGACAGCTGGGTATATGACATCAAAGTTAAACATTTGGAGGACACTTTTTTTGCCTTTAGATAATACTTAATGGAGTGAGTTGTATGAGAGTACTTAGGGAAACAAGTACAGTTAGAGAAGAGAAGAGATTGTAGGAGTATTCTTAAAATGTCAGATACTTAGGACTTATAACAAAACTTTATTTTTACTTTTTAAAAAATATTTAATTTATTTATTTGACAGAGAGTGAGAGAGAGAGTGCACAAGCAGGGGGAGCAGGAGGCAGAGGGAGAAGCAGACTCCCCTGGGAGCAGGGAGCCCCATGCAGGGCTCGATCCTAGGACACCAGGATCACCAGGGCTCGATCCCAGGACCCCAGGATCACGATCTGAGCCTAAGGCAGATGCTTAACCAACTGAGCCACCCTCATGCTTCATAACAAAACTTTAGGTAATTATCCATAGAAAAATGAACTGAAAGAAATTTTTGATCTTCTTAGATTTTTTAGTATATATAAATGGAAACCAAAAGGAAGCCTGGTTGTAATTCACTGGTCTTATATTTGACCCATATTTCTGAGTACCCACTGCAAGGTACCATATTAGGTACTATGTATGAAATGAAATCAAAAGAACCAGTTATGTTGTTGGCCAAACATATTTACTGAACTCATGCTGTGTTCATAGCACTAGATGATTTGAGTAGAGACCACAAAAACGGAAAAATGATTCTCTGTTCTCAAGAGAAGACAGTCTAAAGCTCCCACTCAAGAGGAGAAAAAACCTCTCCAAGGTCACAAGGAGGGAGTGTTTCCTTTTCCTTCTGCATATCGGATGTTCTTAGACATTGGCCATTAGGAAATCTATGTGGGCCAAATGAATTTGGTGAGGTAGGCCACAGTCTAAAACCATTTTATCTTTTCCTCTCCCTTCTACTTCTGGTCAAAGGGATGGCTTCCATGAGCAAAGAGAAGCTTATTTCAGCCTATCTCATACTTGTAGTTGACTGATAGTCCAAGCACCCCAGCATTCACATCTCATTATCTGAGGAGTAAAGACATAAAGAATCTATCAGCACTTTTAATGGCTGATTTCTCTTCCCTATTAAATCAAACACAGTTTCCCTGAAGAATAGTTCTAATGCTTCAATATTAATATCCACTATTTGTTCAAAATTCTATACTTCCTGTATAGCCGGTGAATGGGTTGGATGTACGCCCACTTATCAGTGCAAATGGGAAGGAAGGGAAGCACGTCTTCTGGGCTCATGGTTGTATCTGTTTTATTAACATGCAGCTGAATGTTTGGTGGATTGTTATCCGAAAGAACAGCCTGGCAGCAATTACATGGAAACAAAAATCATTATATTTAGTAGTCGTTGTCTAATTTTTAAATGGACTTTATTAAATAAATGCAGATAAAAGCTTAGTTCTTTTAAGCACTTGGTACATTTACTGATCAATCATCCTGGCAGACCCATCATGACGATGAAATTCTGCTTGGAAGGAAACACTCAGGAAATTCCACGTAAATTTATTTATTTATTTATTAATCTTGGTCAGTGTGGCCAGTTGGTAATGGAAATAGGGTTTTTTTTGGGAGAGCTGAGGTCAAAATAATTTCTTGGTGCTTTAGGTCAGATTCTGTCATCTTAGCCAAATGCTCGACTCTGTGCTTGAACGCTTTCAAATGTGTGGTGTTGTTCCTTGAGCAACATCTTGACCCTCTTCCCTGGTGCCAGCATAGCTTGCTTCTATGTCACTTTCCTTGAACAAAAATAGAAGGTTGCTTACGAAACGTTAAGTTAATCCCTTACATCTGCTCTCTGAAGTGTATGTATTTCTCTTCCATCACCACTATGTGATGTGAGCCCAATAGATACTCAGCAGGGAACTTGGCTATTAAATTTTGTCATTCAGAAGACTGAGGTTCGGTTGCTACTTAATACTTGACAGTCTCAGGGGCATTCATTTACTGGTTTCTCTAACTCAATGCATTTATTATACCACCAGAAAGTCAGACCTAAAGTGTATTATCTTCTGCTTTATGTTGGGTTGATACCAGGAAGGTACATTTGAACAACATTTTGGTATCTTGGACAAAATAGCACAGGAAAATCATGGTATTAATTCATCTAATGTTCATTATGTAAAGAATCACATGATAAATTCATGCTTGAAACCAGCACTGGAGAAATGTTAGTCTTTTTAGATGACTCAGTGTATTTTCTGAGATGAGAACTATATACTACAAATGATTTTCTTTTTTTGGGGAATACCGGGAAACTGAGAACTTATTTTAGCATGCTCGAATATCTTTAGGTGTCTTAATATCTTAAATTCTTTACTGGCTTCTTATCCATCTTTTAGATGTATCTAGTACAGTTTTATAACTACTGCAAGTTTTTTGAAGAAAAATAGGAGAGTTTACCTCCTTAAAGAGGCTTTCTCGGGAAACTCAGTTGAAATCAACTCCCCTTCCCTAGCCCCCTGACCAGTTTTTCTTATCAAACCACTCTTCCTTCATTGTAATTGTAATTGCATTGTATCCTAATTATTAATTAGTATTTGTTTCCTTGTTTATGTTTGCATCCTCTAGACTCCAAGATCGGTGAAGACAGACTATATCTCTCAGAATGTTAGCCCTCGCTGATCCTAATACAGTAAATGTTCAATAAAAACTTGTCAAATTATGAATAAATTGGAGTAATTCTAGTACTATCCATCACTAAAGTCTTATAATATAATACTTTAAACATCTAGAAATATTGTTGGGATATTAGGTTAGCACATGATAATTTGCATAGCAGTGCATGTGGCTCTTTTAGAGCTGTATTTATCTATATTTTAGAGAGAGAGAGAGTGGTTGTGTGTTCATGCTTGTGTACACAGGGGGAGGCACAAAAGGAAAGGGAGAGATGCCCATTCCCTCCTGAGCAGGGAGCCCTGGTCAGGCTCCATCTCATGAACCTGAGATTGTGACCTGAACCGAAACCAAGAGTCAGATGCTTATCCCACTGAGCCACCCAGGTGCCCCTCTTTGGTTCTTTAAAAAGATGTATCATTTAGGTTTTTATAACCGCTCCCAGAATTTTTACAATAAGCAATAATTAACCTAAGATCAAACGAAATATTAGAGAGCTTAGGGAATCATAGAATTCATAACTTAGTAAAAGAATAATTAATTCCTACACATGATTCAGGGACTATTATTTACAGTATAATCCCTTTACCAGGGGTTATGCAGAAAGAAGGGATAGAACGCCTGCCCATTCCAAGTATAGTTTTAGGATTTACAGTTACAGCTGTAGAGGCCTATACTTCCTTTGACAAATTCTGTTCTTAAATCTTTTGGGGGGATGGGAGAGTACGGGGAAGAAAAGCTACATGAGATTCCTACTGCAAGTTCAGAAAATAGCAAACGTGAAATGGGGAATAAGAATTCAGGTCCAGAAGTCTTCATATCAACCTGCCATGGGCATATCCTTTACCATCTTCTTTTTCTACTTCTTTCCTCCTCTTTTCTATGCCTTTCTTCATCCTTTTCATTAGTGGTCAGATTTCCTTAGTCTTCCCCAGTTTGTGATAATTTCATGACTTTGATCTTTTTTTAGTATTAATTGTCAGATATTTTGCAGAAGGTCTCTAAATTTGGGTTCGTCTGATGTTTCCTCATGAAAAGACTGAGAGTATGAAGTTTGGGCAAGGGTAGCACAGTGGAGATATGCCCTTCCTGTCACATCCCATCGGGGCACGTGATGTCAATATGATTTATTTCTGGGGATGTTAACCTCAGTCATTTGACCCAGGTGGTGTCTGCCAGTTTTCTCCACTATAAGGTTTTTTTTTTTTAATTTCCTTGGTATACTTTATTGGTCAAAAGTGTGTGATTTTACTGGGATATAACTGAAAAATAAAATTTATTTACAATTATGGAGCACATGTGATATTTTGATATATGTATACTTTGCAAATTGATTACCATAATCAAGCTTATTAACAGAGCTATCTTTTTTTATGTGAGGTCAGAACATTTAAGATCTACTCTTTTAGCAAATTTCAAGGATGCAATATACTATTAATGATAGCCACCATATTCTACATTAGAACTTATCATGTATAACTCAAACTTTGTAGCCTTTGACCAACTTCTCCCCATTTTCTCCACCCCCAACCCTGGGTAACCACCCTTATACTTTCTTGCTTCTGTGAGTCTGACTTTTTCAGATTTCACATATAAGTGCAATCATGTAGTATTTGTCTTTCTGTGTCTGGTTTATTTCACTTAGCATAATTTCCTCCATGTTCATCTATGTTGTAGTGTATGACAAGATTTCCTTCTCTTTTTTTCAAAGACTATTTTTTTAGTGCAGTTTAAGGTTCACAGCAAAATTGAAGGAAAGGTACACAGATTTGCTATATATACCCTGCTCCACACATATATAGACTTTCTCATTAGCAACATCCTCTAGCAGAGGATAATGTGATGTTTGTTACAAGTGATTGTAACAATTACAACTGACCCTACATTGACTGTCATCACCCAAAGTTTATAATTTACTTTTGGGTTCACGCTTGCCATGCTACATTCTTTGGGTTTGGACAAATGTATAATGACATGTATCCACCATTATGACATCATGCAGAGTATTTTCACTGCCCTAAAAATCCTCTGTGACTCCCTTATTCATACTCTTCCTGCCAGTCTCATGGCAACCACTGGATCTTTTTACTGTCTCCCTAATTTTGCCTTCCCTAGAATGTCATAGAGTTGGGACATATAGTGTAGAGTCTTTTCTGATTGGCTTCTTTCACTTAGTAATATGCATTTAAGGTTCCCCCACATCTTTTCATGCTTGATAGCTCATTTCTTTTTTAGGGATGAATAGTATTCCACCATCTACATGTGTGACAATATAAATATCCATTCACTTACTGAAGGACATTGTGGTTGCTTCCATATTTGGCCATTATGAACAAAGCTGCTATAAACATTTGTGTCAAGTTTTTTTGTGAACATGTTTTCGACGCCTTTGAGTAAACACCAACGAGGATGATTGCTGGAACAAAGGATAAGAGTATATGAAGTTTTGTAAAAAACTACCAAACTGTCTCCCAAAGTAGCTCTACCATTGTGCATTCCCAGTAGAAATGAATAAGAGCTCCTGTTGCTCAACGTCTTCATCAGCATCCCGTGTTGTCAGAGTTCTGCGTTGTGGTCATTCTAATAGGTCTGATTTTCTTTAAGGGCCAAATATGTGTATATTCAGAATTACATATGCTCATATACATATAAGTTCACATTTTCTTTATCTATTCATCTATCAGTGGACACTTAGGTTGATTCCATATTTTGGCTCTTGTGTATAACTCTTCAATGAACATGGGAGTGCAGATAACTGTTTCAGATATTGATTTCATTTCCTTTGGACCTATACTCAGAAATGGATTGCTGGATCACATGACGGATTGACTTTTAATTTTTAATGACTCTCCATACTGTTTTCCATATGGCTGTACCAATAGAAGTGTGTGACATTTTTTAAAATCAAGAGTTTAAGAGTTATTTTTTACTTTTTTAAAGATTTTATTTTTTATTTATTTGACACAGAGGGAGAGTACACGCAGGGGGAAGGGCAGAGGGAGAGGGAAAAGGAGAAGCAAACGCCTCGTTGAGCAGGGAGCCTGACCCGTGGCTCAATCCCAGGACCCTGGGATCATGACATGAGCCAAAGGCAGACATTCAACTGACTGAGCCACCTAGGAACCACTTAAGAATTATTTTATTTAGTTTCTAAGCTTACGGGATTTATTGAAGCTATCTTTTTGTTAAAATTTCTAATTTTATTGTGAAATGGTGAAGTACAGAGTTTGCAGGCTGTTGATTTTTTGGAATTTATCAAAGTTTCTTTGTGACTTAACTCAGGATCTATTTCTGTAACTGTTTCAAGTATGCTTGAAAAGAATCTATTTTTTCCCATGGCTTAATGTCCACATTCATGAAACAGGAAGAACCAAAAGTGTCTGACTCCTTTGATTTTTGTTTTAAAGTTTGCAGAACTAAAGACCAAACTGAAAGACAGAAAAATACTAATTTTGTTCTTTTTGACTCTTTATTTTGCAAACTAACAATGGGCATACAACTCGACCAAGTAAACACGGTACAGGAAAGAGAAAAAGGAAAATATCTGTCCTTCCTGAAAATAGATTTGTTACCACTGGGTAACAGGTGCTTAATCCTCTGCGGGGGCACATTTCCAGCCTACAGAGAGGGGATAAACAGAGCGGAGGACTAGTCATCTGTGATAGTGATTCTGATCTGTGCTTGGCTTTTTAGGCCTCTGGCCTTAGGTACTTTCAGGAGTGAAGCTAACCCTTTGTCTTGTGCTCAGAAGTATCACTGTATGGTGATGTGGGGTAGTGATCCTGCAAGAGCTGACTGAGGTCAGCTGGCTAGTCAATCAGCCAGGCTAGTTGCTGAGGCGCAGCATAAATGCTTACCTAAATTTGCCATTGGAAGAGAAATTTAATGATCAAGGGCTTCACCTTATGGGTTTAAGTCAGATCATTAATAACCAACCTCTTAAGTTGCTCACCGTGTGGACTCCATGCCCCTCTGCTCCTGCACTAAGTCTTCTCTTGCTGCCCCTTATGCTCCTTTCTTCTCTTCTGTGAACTCTTATGGAACTCACTGTTGGCTCCCCACCTTCCCTGGACATCATCATCAATGTCTCCTGGTTCCCAGAAGATCTCAAGCCTTTCCAAATAGAATAAGTCATTAGGAAGTGTTTTAAGTTAAGTAGTTTTATATGGGTGTGCTTTGTGCCATTTATTTCAACTTTAGTATATGTTTGAAAATGATCAAAATTTATAGTTGGGCCAATTACACCCAAAAGTCTGTAACCTCAGTTATTGCTAGTATCGCAAGAGTCTACACTGTATCTGGATGAACACAGAGAATGTTGTTAAAACCTGTCCACATGCAAAAGATAAATCTTGCCCAGGAAAGGAAAGCAGTTCCAGAGGAGAAAAAAGAAAAAAAAGAGGAAGAGAGTGAAGAGAGCACTGGGAACTCAGGAGTATCATGTGGCAAGTGGCACCAGAATGATTTGCCAATATTTTGGCTGTCATTAGAACAGCACTCTTGGGGAGGGCCTGGGTGGCTCAGAGGGTTAGGCCTCTGCCTTCGGCTCAGGTCATGTTCTCAGGGTCCCCACATCAGGCTCTCTGCTCAGCAGGGAGTGCTTTCCCCTCTTCTTCTGCCTGCCTCTCTGCTGATTTATGATCTGTCAAATAAATAAATAAAATCTTAAAAAAAAAAGAACACTCTTCACTATACATGGTTGTGTGGTATACTGTGTATTGGAAAAGGCATGAAATTGGAAGGACCTGGTTAGAATTCAGGTTTTGCTATGTATTAGCTGTGAAAATTGGCTAGGACATTTGTCTACTTTGATTCCACTGTGTTCACATATGTAAAGTGCTAATAATAGGGGTACATGGGTGGCTCAGTCTGTTAAGCTTCTGCCTTTTGGCTCAGGTCATGATCCCAGGGTGCTGGGATCAAGCCCCACATTGGGTTCCCTGATCAGTGGAGAGCCTGCTTCTCCCTCTCCCTCTGCCTGCTGCTCTCCCTGCTTGTGTGTGCTCTGTCACATGAATAAAATCTTTAAAAAAATGCTAATAATAGTAACACTTGCCATCCATGTAAAAAAATTGTCACTACTGGTAAAATAAAATGGTATATTGGCATAGTAATACTTTAAACTCATTACAAAAATTAGATTTTGAGGAGGGAGGTTTAGAATTGCTTTCTATTGTTTGGCTTACAAAGATTTTCATCTTCCACTAGAGGTGTTGGCTGTAAAAACCTTTACAGAAATAATGATATTTGAAATATTTTTCCTGTTACTGTCAACCAATTTTTAGCAGGTATATGCTTTCTGCATATATCACCCAGTTGATTTAAAACTGAATCAGTGAATGTGTTTATTGATTGCTGCATTTCATAAAGGAATTCAGGAATAACTCTCCTTTTGATATTCTGCTATGTCTCTATATTTGGGTCATGCATTTGTTTTGCCTTCTGAATGAAAAATGTCGCAAACTCAGCAGGTCACCCCCAGTAACAGATGTTCTCTTTTTAGAATGTCTTTCTGTTCTTCAGAAGCTGGAAAACTCCAAACTACATGCCCCAGACACCCTTGCTGCAAAGGGTCTGCGTGCGAAATAGGTTTCACTCATTGCACACATCAGAGTAAGATTTGCAGGAGCCGTTTTAATGCTGGGGGCAAATACAGCTGTGGAGTCCTTGGTTGTTCTGCAGCTGTGTTTCAATGAGGTCACTTGATCTGTCAGTGTTGAGAAGGGGTGGGGACTGTGGAGTGATGGCTTCCCAACTCAGCCTTCTTGATTGTGGTCAGTGAAGTGGTGTTGTTTAGGGGTTAATTCTCAGATGCCTAGGCCTCTTGTAGCTTTTCTAAAGGTTGTGAATGTCCTCAAAGCATAACAAATCCTTTTCTTTCTAGAATGGTTAGTTTGTTGCAACTTAATCCTGTCTTACTGATTTATAATCTCTTTGTGGGCAGGAACTCTGTGATATAAAATGATATAAACGACCCAGCATTTTAGTGTAGGGAAACAGATGACAGATAATTAAGTAAAAGTTTTAATAAGATGGTGATGCGTGCTACAGATAAAGAAGTTGGAAAAGGGATGGGGAGTGCAGGAGATAAATGTTGCAATTTTATATAGAGTGCTCATGGAAGGCTTCGCTGATAAAATGACTTTTGAGACCTGACTATCTATTATATCAGTTGTGTGCAAGGCTGTGGTGGAGTTCCTGTGCTAAAATACTTCTTTCCTAGATAATTCCCTAAGTGATGCTATTTTCTGTCTCCAGGCCCCTATATTGTGTACCCACAGTAAACATGGCGGAAAGGGCTTCAGTCCCACGCTCGGTTTCCTTCCTCCGATAAAGATGGCTATAGCACTTCCTGTGTTTTGCCCTTAACAAAGATGGCGACAACACTTCCTGTTCAGGGCCTTCGCCTTCAACAAAGATGGTGCTTATGGTGCAGGTTCCCTAACAGTCTGGATTCCGGTTGCGGTTTCTTTTTTTTCCTTTTCCTTTTTCTTTTTAAATATACGTGTTTGCAGACGTAAGTAACAGGAAATAAGAAACCCCGTATCCATTTTTTCACGAAGGCCCGCACGTGGCGTCTGCGGTCTGGGCCCTCCGTGGCTCCCCCCCCCCCCAATTTGTTTGTGGCGTTTCCGAGCCGGGCCCGGGCTGGGGTGGCGGTAAGGATGCCGGGGCGGGGAGGGGGGCGCTCCCCCTTCGGTCTGCTGTGAAGGTTAGCCCCAGCACCCACTTTTTGGCTTGTCAGATTGCTGCGAAAAATCCCTCCTAGTTCTTCCTGTTCGTAACACAGCAGGACTTCAGCTGGCGAGGCAGGGAATAAAAAGTTCCAAATGGGCGTTGGCAGCCAAAAGTGCACACTCTCCCCCTCACCTGCCACCTCCCGGACTTCACTGAGGGTTGCTGGAAGGAGTGGGGTCCGGTCGCCGGCCGGTAGTGCTTTCTGTTGGTGCCTGAAAGACCCATTTGCCATCTGCCTGTCCCCCTCCACCCCGCCCCCCTACTCCCCCAACTCCTTCCAATCGCCGGGGGGGCTTCTTTACCTTTATAGCCTCCGCACA
Organism: Spilogale gracilis; assembly: GCA_004023965.1. Classification (NCBI taxonomy): domain Eukaryota; kingdom Metazoa; phylum Chordata; class Mammalia; order Carnivora; family Mephitidae; genus Spilogale; species Spilogale gracilis. The sequence goes on from PITA01001831.1 coordinate 171,186, forward strand.
AGTGCCTTCAAACTCTGAACAGTGGTCTTGAAACGAGGCCTTAAAATCATGCGGGGCTGCTGACCAGGACTGGTGTGTGGACATTTTTTCTTGTAAAGAAAAAAAAAAATTAAATGCCCTATACGTGTGTAGTCCGGGCAGTGTTATAGAGATTCGGAATCCTTATGGGGAAGAAGGGGAGTCTGTGACCATATATAAGGTTTACTGGAGAGGCACACACAATAAATATTTTTTCTCAGAGGTGATGGTGTATAGGGGTTTTCTCTTAGGGAAGAGAAACTTAAGCTTTTTGGTACCTGCCAGTTTCTGGCGCCCACTCCCATTGCTATGGAGGTTCATGGCCCCACGGGCACCTGCATGCATGTTGGCTGTTTCTGTGGTATTAGGGTGTATCTGATGAAGGCTCTGTTAAAAAAAAAAAAGCCACTGTTTGCTTTTAAGTATGTTAAAATGAAATGCTGCTCTGTGATTCTCAGATCACAGTTGCTTTTTAAGCAGCATCTGTGGCCCGGTTTTTTCCAATCTTTTTATCAAGCAAGGAATGGTGCTAGGATTCCATTGTGTGGAAAGCAAAATGTAGAAAAGATGATTCATATTCAGGGTTGTTGATTATGTTTAGAAACATTAAAAATTGCTTTGCTTTGGCTTAACAGCCATGTACTAAACACCATGGCCTGGACTCTATGCTAAGGCTCAAAGTTGTACCTGACCTTAAGGATCTTGCACCGAGTACAGGTCTCTGTGTCAGGGGTTGGTCAGCTCCCTGTAATCTGAGCTACTATTTTGTCTCTTCCCAGGGAGAAATGGAGGCTAGAGACAAGCAAGTGCTTCGCTCCCTTCGCCTGGAGCTGGGTGCTGAGGTACTGGTGGAGGGACTGGTTGTTCAGTATCTTTACCAGGAAGGGGTCTTGACAGAAAACCATGTTCAAGAAATCAAAGCTCAAGCCACAGGCCTCCGGAAAACAATGCTGCTGCTGGATATCCTACCTTCCAGAGGTCCTAAAGCATTTGATGCATTCCTGGATTCCCTGCAGGAATTTCCCTGGGTTAGGGAGAAGCTGGAGAAGGCAAGGGAAGAAGCTGTAACTCAGCTGCCTGCAGGTAGGCCTCACAAAGATCACTGCAACCCGGCCACAAAATTGTGAAACTGTGTCCTTTGGATGTGAAGTTGGGGTTTTAGGCTAGGAATGAGGAAGGAGTTTGGACTGAAGGCCCACGGTGTTGGAGGTGTTGGAGGAACAGGACGAGGAGGTGGAATTAGGAAGTGCAGGGAAGGAAGAATGAGCCATGATTGAGAGGGTGAGGAAGGAGGTCAGAGAGCACATTTAGAAATGTTTCCAGAGAAACTTGGCAAGTCACGGGGGAGGCATGTTCTCATCTGAGAGCCAGGTCATATCTCAGCCATTGGCATTGGGAGCCATTTGGGAAGTGCAGATGGGAAAGCAGGCATTAGGCTTACTGATAACTGATTTGTAGGGTGCCAGAGCTGCCTGCTGGAGAAGGTCAGCTTCATGGAGGAGGAGACAGCCTCTAGGAAGGCACGCCTTGCACCTGTTGCCTAGGCTATCCTGCATGGCCAAAGGGGATTATTTAGAAAGCTGGTTAAGTAAGTTTTTAAAGGTTATTGATTTGAAGTCGGTCTTTTTAGTTCGGCTTTGTTCAGACACCCAGATCATTTAATGTTATAGGAATAATAGTTTGGGGAGGGTCATATTTTGACTTTAAAGAAAGTTGGAAGCTGTGGGGAAGAGAAAAAGTACCACGAGCCTGGCTTATAGCAGGAAGATGTGATGTGAAGCATTTTCCCTCTTAACTCCATGATTTTTACTTTTTTCAAAGCTGGTGGAGCAGAGAAGTGAATTGGTAAAATAAATAAATAAATAAATAGAAGGGGGAAAAAAGAAAAAAATCTATAAATAAAATTAATGAATTAAAAAAGGCGTAAAATAAAAAATTGAAAGTTGACTTGCAAATTTTGAGCAGTTAGGAAATCATTCTCCGGAGTTTTTCAAAGCAGTGATAAACTCCTCCAGGACTGTGGTCCTCAGACTCTGTTGTTGCAGTTGTAAAAATACCAGCATAACTAGTTAAAAAACAAACACCAGTAATAAAAGACCAATTTTATTATTTTTGCCCCATGGACCTCATATTTTGTTTTCATCTTTTCACATTTTGTTTTCTTTTTTGTGGACCTTATATTTTGAATGATTTTTCAGACCACAGGTACTAAGTAATCATGATGAATCCTTCTATTTTTATTAATGACATATGTCTAAATATCTGCTCTGCATGAGGTAACCACTTAGGAAAGCTTGGTTAAATCCCAGTGGAAAAAGCAAACTCATTTCCTAGCATGGCCAAATTATAGGTAAATGTGTTTTAGGCTCTTTGAAATATTGAAAATAGCTGTCCTTCCAGGGCCCTAGGAATTCTCAAGTTTGCGTGTCTTTACAAAATTTAATACTTCACGTGTTTGAACAAATCCAAACTAAAGTATCTAAGACATTTCTACCACATTTACTGAAAGCAGAATAAATAAGGTAGAACTGGGACATGTTAAGAGAAGTATTAGGGTACCCAGTGCTTTTTCCTGGTATTGGACTTCAAGATTCCTCTTGGCACCAGATAGTTGGAAACAACAAAACAAGCGAACCAAAACCCCGTTACTACCAAAATATTTCCTTTAATTTTACAGTCATTTTGGATGATGTAACTAGTCCTGTTGTACGTTGTTCATAGAAGTGTGTCCCCATTTGCATTTTTTCTGATTTATTCAGAGAACAAGAAAAAAAATCACGATGTTTTTTACCAAATGGTGGAAGTTACACAGAAGTTGAGGGAAAACTAGTTTGTTTTTTAAAGTAAGCAGCATGAAACAGTGTAACACGAGAAAAAAATTGAGTGTGTCTGTGTGAAAAATAGTGATTTGTTCTGCGGAAGTGTTCAAATGGAAGGATGGGTGGGCTACTGTACAAATTTTAAGTACTCTTGTTTTACTTTCTGTCGGAGTAACACGGCTATCGAAAAATGTTTTGAAGAGAGAGTTTGATTTATATATATTTCCTATATACCTCTACAGTGATAATAACACAAACTTTTAAAATACATTTTGTTAATTATTATTTTCAGTAAGATTATAAAATACAAGTAACGTATGGAGAATAATGGTGCAGTGAACACCTGTCTCCCCGTCACTCAATTTTTTTAAAAAAAATGTTACCATTGCCTTTGAGGACCCTGGGTGTTCCTCCCCAGGACTACCTCAGCCCTAGCCTCTACTTACTGGTAAATCCTAAATTTGAGGTTTATCATTCCCTTCTTCACTTTGTAGTTTCCTCTTTCATAAAAATCACTTTTAAAATGCACTTATGGAAAATCAGCAATACCATAAGTTTTAGCAAGATATATAAAGTTATAAATAAAAAATATATAATGTGTGTGGGAGACTAGGGGATGGAAGAAATGATAGACTTAATTTTAATTAATTAATTAATTAATTGAGAAATGATATATTTTAAAGGAGTTCTTAGTTAACCTTCTCTTATTTGGGACCTTAAACTTTCAGTGTTTAATTAAGTTGATGGTGATATTTTAATTCTAAAATTCATTGAGACTTAATTAATTGAAAACCTAAGTTGTTTTTTTTTGTAAGTCCTGGAAAGAGTATCAGAGTTGAGATGCCTTTAATTTAATATTCCTGTAAAAAATGCAGATGGACGCAGAGGTCTACTTCCCAGGACCCTGTGCTTCTCCAGTGTTGTAAGAGCGATTTAAATAAGCTTTTAAGAAGTCCTTTTAAATTTTTGTAAAGGCGTTTTTGAATTTTGAGGAACTGTAGGAAGATGTGGTACTTATATATTATGTGTATATATTAATCTTGTCTGATCTTTTACTCATTTTGATTGTCATTATTAACTAATTTGTGTACCAGTGGGCAAAAGTGGCTTTCTCTTTGGCCAAAAGGCTGAAACTTCTCCAAGAATGAACTGATTTAATTTTATTAAAAAGTGTTCTTGTTTGGGGCTTTTCAGAGAATCCTGGTTTCCTGTTTTCTTGTTCAATTTCTGTGTTTCACTTGTAAATTTTGAGTTGCCTCAACAGGCCATATTTGGTAATAGATCCTACTTAGTTGCTTTTTATTAGAGAAGAATCCAGTTTTATCTTAATCCTCTCTGGTCTCTTAAACCCTACCCCCAGCAAATCCTAAAACATAAAAAAATACCTTAAACCTTTGATTCTTTCAGAGTGTACCTAACTGATGGGTTTTCCTACTTATGTTAAAAAAAAAAAAGTCTAAGAGTCTAAAAAGTCTAAAAAAAAAGCCTCACCCTCTGAGGGCTCTTACATTTTAGAAGAGAAATTCTGGCAATAAAATTACTTAATCCAGTTTGGCACTGTGGAAGGGACGCTTCATAATGTGTGCCTTGCTGGCCAAAGTCACGTAGTAGACAATAGATCAGCTGGCAGTAGACAATAGATCTCCCGGCTCCTGACCCATCTTTTCGGAGAGGAGAACCGTGCTGGGTCTGGGTGTAGGCTGCACAAGCCTGCCTGCCTGGCTTTCTACTGCACATGGGTCCTGTCTGCTCACAGGCTCTCCCTAGTGCCTGAGCTAATCAGGATCTGGAAAAGAGGTTTTTGGGAGCCCTATTCGCATCAGCTGGTGGGACTTAGCCTAAGTTTGGTGACTTCTGGGCCCGAGAACTCCCTGTTCCACCGTGTTGGCCCTGTTTGTGGGACTGGGTCTCTGCTGTGATTCTCACTTACCACTCAGCCTGGCAACTTCGCCTTTATCTCCGGTCATAGCTGGGCTTGGAGGTTTTTTCTTTCCCCTTCTCTGTAGGCTGGATTCTGGCTTTCTGTCCTCTTAGTCACTAGCAAGGATGAAGGACAGATGTCTTGGAACACAGCTCAGTGCCTCCTGTGTTAGCATCAGATGCCTCAACACTCTAGCCTCCTGAGGCTTCAGCTTTGCCTGGGCTTGAGCTGGTCCTCACCACGGGGCCTATGCCCTGACACTGGCTGCTTTCCCTGGCACAGAAGGCAGGGCTGGTCTGTGTCCCCTCTATCCAAGGGCTCCAGGACTCAGCCTGTTCCTTTCAGAGCTGGCCTCATGTGACCATGCAGAGGCGTATCAGCTACTATCTCAAGATCTCTTCTGGCTCTCAGATGTATACTTGGAGGCATCTGAAGTTACCGAGCCATAATGGCAAAAATCTTGGGGATTGTAATAGGTTTACCAGAGAGATTTCTAGCCTCGGATTCTCCAGTCATACCATGAATTGGCCCTGCTCTGCATATAATAAGTTCAGTGTTGATCTCCCCTTATCTAGCTGGTGTTCTCTCCAGGCGCTTCCACTGCGGCTGCTCAGAGTTCACTTTGTGGCATCCTATGTACTCAGGAGGGAGTGGTGGGTCAGCATCCACGGTAAGACCCTTCCCTGTGGAAGGGCAGAGTCAGCAGAGAGCCCCAGTGTGATTATCATACCCTGCCTGAGGAACAGCTCCATACAAGGCACTAGGTAATAGGAACCTGTGAAAACCCTCCAGATCAATTGAGGGGATTCATTTATTCATTGAAGAAATATAGAGAATTGTTATCAGGTGCTAGGATGATAGGGGAAACAAAGCCCCTGCTCTTCTAGAGTTCGCCGAATGGTGTAGTCTGATGGGGGATAGACAACAAGCGAATGAGTGAATACTAATGCTATGAAGAGAAATGGTGTCTGGTGATGAGGAAGGGCTTCACACAATGTGCAGGTTGGTCAGAGAAAGCCTCTCTGCCATGAGGACAGGGAGCAGAGACCTGAATTCTGCAACAGAGCGGATGCTTGGAGGAGGAATGTTTCAGAGAAAGGGGACCACCGAGGCCCAGGAGATCCGGTGGGAGCCCTCAGTGACAGTGTGGCTAGAGCCCAGGCGCATGTGGGATAAAAACCTTCCTCGCGGAGAGCAGGGTCACATGGCATGTCAGCCAAGGCCCAGTCTCGACCATTTGTTGCTGTGCTTCCCAAGATGTGAGATACGTGTACAGCTGTGATCTCAGGTGGTTCTTTTTTTTTTTTTTTTTTTTTTTAAAGATTTTATTTATTTGACAGAGAGAAACACAGCTAGAGAGGGAACACAAGCAGGGGGAGGAAGCAGGAAGCAGGAAGCCCGATGTGGGGCTCGATCCCGGGTCTCCGGGATCATGACCTGAGCCGAAGGCAGTGGCTTAACCACTGAGCCACCCAGGCGCCACCTCAGGTGGTTCTTAAAATGATTTTAGATGAAATGCAGATATGGGAGTGAATCACATGGTGAGAGAGTCACTTTTCTGTTTCAATCCTGATGACATCCAGGTGAAAGCCTCCCTTTGCTGTAGCATCTCTCTTGATACTTGCCAGTTTTTCTTTTTGACACAGAAAGTTCCTTATGCCTAAAGCCTTCTGTGGACAACAGGATTTAGCTAAAATTGAGCTGTGTTGCCTTCTTCCCTTTGCATTAGTCTAATGGTTTCCTTCCATTTAAGGCAAGTAAAACTGTTTTCTATTTATGAAGTTATTTTTTAAAAATACATTGCTCTTATTTAAGTAAAAATGAGTCACATAAAAAATACTATGAAAATAATGGTATGAAGATGTGGCAAATTGTAAAGATGCTTTTCATGCATTTTCTCATTTAAAAAGACAGGAGTTTGGGGCAGGAGCTATCCCCTGGTTGCATAGTTGGGAAAGGAAGCCCGCTCTAGTTCAGATAGAAAATGGTGCCAAATTCAAGGTCCTTTATTGTTTTGCTCCTTCAGATTATGCATAGTGGCTGGGAATTGGTTAAATTTATTAACAGAATTGCCAGAATGATTTAATTTTACATTTTCTTAATTGTAAATGTTCAGAGTCAGCAAGATGGAGACATATTCTGATGCCCCAGAATTTTAGGCTACGAGGGATTCACAGATCGTCTAATTTTTCTCTAAAAAAGCTGAGGGGTATGGAGATTAAGTCAGCTTGCCCATGATTACATAGCTAGTTAATGTAACTTAATGCCGAACTAGAATCCAGGCCTCCCTACTCTCGACTTAGGATTTCTTCTGCTATGAAATCTTGACTCCCCTTGGGTTTGAAATGGAATTATATGTATTATGCTGTAGCATTAATAATTGAAATAAGCTTTTAAAAAATTGTACTAATGCTTTTTTGGGTTTGTTTTAAGAGGAAAATTTTCAAGGGCTTTTAGAAGTATACTGGGATAAGATTTTGCTAAAATATTTTACCTTTATTAATGCTAATTTTAATTACTTAAAAGGAAATTTTGATAGTTTAGTACTGCATTTTATCAGAAGAATTCCTCCCCCCACACCCCGCTTCTGTAAGGCTGACATAAAGGAAGAATGGAAGACTTTTATTGAGTATTTATGGGACTGATGAAATAATGCATCTGTTGACAGCTAATTGTAGCTCTTTCTAGGAATAGCAAACCATGTGTCTGGCCTCTCCCAGCAGGGTTGCCTCCATTTCACTTTAAAAAATGGATTTAATGTTCTTTTCTCTTAGAAATTATCACTGTGACTTTTTTCTTTTTCCTGTGGATATATGGGCCACTTGGCTACCTCAGTCACCCTTGCTGACTGTTGTGGCTGATTTTGCTTAGTCTTTCTCAATGCTGGCTTTTAAAAAACTACTGATCCCTAGACTTTGACACAGGCCAATTCATGCCAAAATCTATGGAGATGTCATCTGGGCAGTGGTATTAAGACACACACATGCGCATGCATGGGTACAAGTGCAAGCACAGGGACATGCATGAATGCCCCATGAAGTTATTTTAAAGTGCAGCCAGGATTGGGAACCTTGAAATCTGACCAGCTGATTAGGTGCATGGCCTATTTGTCACTTGTGGCTCCCCAAGTATGAACTTCCCAAAGTTCTTGCTTTCTGGTGAGGTGAAGAGCAAAAGGTGGTTGGAATGGAGATACAACGGGTTATGTAGTTTTGTTTTGATTCTGTAATCACAAGTGTTTATAATTCTTTGAATTTCTTAAACGTTGTTGCTCAAGAATGTTCCAGAATCCCAGACCCCACACAGGTGTGACTCCACTACCAATACTAAAATCCATTAGAGCTCTGTGGGGTACATGGGCTTGAGGTACACGGAACAACATTGACTGGAGTATTTCGAATTAGCAGATAAATTTGGATTTGGGGGAATTATTTTCGTTGCCTCTTCACATTATTAGCTAATCACAAAACATCTGGAAGACTTTGTGCTCTGTAGATCAAGTTGTCCAAATGGACACTGAACCTGCCAGTGGAGAATGAGTTGGATGCTGGTCCTCAGATACAAAGTGAGTCGAAGATGGCTTGAGGATGGATGAAAGGAGAAGAGAGACAAAGTTGGAAAGACTGAGAATGGCTTAGCCAATAAAACAGCTATCATAATTTTTTTTTTTATCATAATATTTTTTGATGGCATTATTTGTGCCAGGTACTGGTCCAGGTGAGACAGGTGGTCTTATTACTGTTACTGCGCAGATGAGAAAATGGAGGCACAGAGATGTTCAGTCACTTGTTCAGGGTCATTCAACCCAGTAGAGCCAAATTTGGAATTCAGGTCCTTCAGAGCCTGCTAATTCATAGCCTTTGAAAACACATTTTCAAGATGTGCTTTTCTCTCCCTCCTTCTGATAACCGGTGGCTGCCCTGGAACCCATTATTTACGAGCCCCCAGTTGTCTTCTGTCCCCTACCCCAGTCACTTCCAGGCATGCAGCCCAAGAGGCTTCTCTGTCTTTCTCTTTCCTGTCTGTTTCCTTCTAAACTGTAGAAGCTTAGTCAGAAGACTAAGTCCTGGGGCGCCTGGGTGGCTCAGAGGGTTAAGCCTCTGCCTTCGGCTCAGGTCATGATCTCAGGGTCTTGGGATCGAGCCCCACATCGGGCTGTCTGCTCAGCAGGGAGCCTGCTTCCCCCTCTTTCTCTGCCTGCCTCTCTGCCTACTTGTGATCTCTCTCTCTGTCAAATAAATAAATAAAATCTTAAAAAAAAAAAAAA